>JAOYNQ010096361.1:0-15194 GCA_026259685.1 Tagetes patula | reverse complement strand
TCGTTTACGACATTCCTCGGTTGACGTTGACAGAAAAGTGACTCAGGCGCCGCATCAAGGCCTATCCATGACGCCTGATTTTAAAACAGGTGTGTGGATAGAATTTTAGGGTGTGTGAATAGACAAGGCCATAAATAAATAGTGGGTAATAAACTAAAACTAGTTTTATCCCCACACATGCGTTGTGAGGCATGCGAGGTTTTAGCTGGTGTTTGTAAAGCGATCAAATCAACAACTTTCAAACTACTTATGCTTATGTTTTAGCTAGGTATGTTAAGTTTTACTTCCATCTCAACCGTTGCATGAGACAACTAAGTTAAACCAAAATAAACCATGCTCACGGCTATGAGTACTGTGTGACGGGCTTAGATTGATCTCCGCAACAGTATTTTCTATATTTCAATGGTGTTGGTTTGATCCGTTACGATATTAACATCAGTCTTGATATCGCCACTTGGCCTATCTGGATATCGCTTGAACTGTTATATATAATCACTTGTGTCCACACCCAAAGAACATACTCGTTTATACCACAACAAATTACGTCGTACCAATGCTTGAGGGGCTAAAATAGCGAACCAAAAAATCTCGATGTATGAAAAAAACCACACTGTAAAAAATATTGGTCTTTTGATATATGGTAACATGTATGCCAGAAAAAAGTACTAGCGTGTAAAATCAATTCATATATAGCACTAGGTTTAATACCCGTGTGTACACACGGGTTGGTTTAAAATGATTTTTTTGATAACACAATGACGATACATGTAAGTAACACAAATTTGGTAACAAAATGAACCACCAAAGTATATATAATCATCTTATATGCAAATACTACTGGTGATAACTAACTAAAAAAAAATCTTATAATTAATGAAATTCAAGCGATGTAAATGATCAGTAGCTTAAGAAATTCAAACATATCAGTAAAACAAATAGGTGGAAATTAACACCCATAATCCGTTTGCAATATGAATATTAGTAGACTACATGTCATCAAATAACATCTTTAAAGTGCTTTCATCCATAGCCCAACTTCTCAAAAGACAAATATACTAAAAAAAACCACATTGATCAACATATGACCTGCACATAGTAAAGTATATTACAATCCATGACACAAAATGTAAAAACTAAAATTAGCATATTAACTCAAAATGAATGTAATGTTCTAAATGTGCATAATACTACTTTTCGTCTACTAAAGCAGCAATTTCAGCCCGTTTATTCGAAGACATGTCAACTTAGAATGTGATTAATTGATAATGTTCTAAAAGAATGTAATCTTCACCTACACAATGTATGAACAAAAGGACATGCAAACAAATGGGAGATGATAACTCGCAAACATGAGCTAAATGCTACATTCCTTAAGTTGAATCCTATGCTGGCTCCTATGTTAAAAAAACTAAAACAGTAAATTCTTTCATAAAACTAATCCCAATATTTAATCTAGATTCCAAATTCATCATAATTATCAAGCAACAGAGAATATAAATGAACATTCAAGCTCTAGAGCTTCTCAACTTCAGACAATTGAGTAGCAAGCAAATGGTCTCCTATTCTATATTCTAAACCTCCACTGTTTGAAATTTACTCATTGTCATTAACATCTATATGAGTAGTTGTATTCATGTGGAATATGATGACCAAGAATCACATGTGCCTGATTTGAATTAGATGAACCGATGATTTAATCCAACTAAATAAATAGATTATTATTATCATACTCGTTAACTAACCTCGGAGATGACTTACAACCTTCTCACATGAAGCAACTGCTATTACGCATGCTTGTGCATGTTTCACCTGTAAACGAAATGCTAAAAACTTGACAAATTGAAAACAAAAGCATTTCATCTTAATACATTTATTTCATTCAAAACATGTCTTTTTTTACCAACCATGATGCTAAGTGGTGCATCATTCGCTTTTCAAAAAAGTTTGTAAGGGCGCCCAAACATACCCCTTAAATGAATTAAAAACTAAAGATACAAATGTTACTCTATAATTAAACCAGTAAGAAAACATCAAAACCAATTTTTTTATTTGTTCTCGAATCAGTTAACATAAAATACATGTATCTTAATCTGTGCTGCACCAATCTTTTTTATTTCTTGCAGACTCCATGCCTTTGTTTGGTATTGTTAAATAATTTGTGATCTTTTTCTATAACCGTATTTCAAGATTTCTATTTAACTTTTTAATGATCATATGATTTACATTAGTTTCCACATTAAAAAGTCAAATAAATTTGAAGTGATGATGACTTCTATAACATATACTTTCTGATATCAATAGCCATTTCAATTGAAGACTCCAATGTTATACTTACTTTTATGCTCTCTAGGCCTCTCAATATAGTTGATCTCCGCATTGTAATTGCCATCCTGCGATGAGCCCAACTGTGTGCAAAACAATAGCAAATAAGTCCACCACAAATCAAATCATGGTTACTGTCAATAGGTATAAATGAAAAGGAACTAACCTGATATGCATATCGCATTCATCGTCAGTGGACGTTGTTCATGAGCTCACTTCAAACATTATATGTTCATGTCTGATCTAAATACTTTAATCTGCATCAGTTTGAAAGTATTGCTAAAATAAATCAGGTTAGCCTAATTTTTGCCCAAATCAGTATGAACACTAAAATTGAGACATTAATCCCAAATTACTGATAGTACACATCATTTTAAAAGCATTACTTTAAAGATTATGAAAACTCAATCAATTACCCTAGAAAATAGAAATGGAAGGAACTGTCATCATCATCATCGTCTTAACAATCGATTTCATACCTAAAGATCAACCTTAGCCTCAAGGAAACATCGACCTCTGTTGTAAACGTGAATAAACCTGTCATAAAAAGTCTCAAGTAATTAAAATTTTACATAACTACCATGTCATTAATGTATAATCTATTTCCCTTTTATCTTAACACATTCCTAGACTAACCACTAAATCAATAATAAGACTATGCCGGGATTATTAGGTTACCTGTTGCATTAAAAGTAGATAAATAAAACTCGTCAAACACCAAAAGCAATTCTGCTTCATCTTCAGAAGTTCTGCTTCAAATCAAGTTTGCTAATACATTTTAATTACATTGCTTCTTCTACTTGATGCATATTGATCGTGTTTAAAGTTATCACGCGTGGCTGCTACACGATAAGTACAATTGGCTTTGTATTAGTGTCCATCAACTTGGCTTTAATTTTATGATAATAATAAGGATTATAATAGTATAGTAACCAAGCATATTAATGTATTTCAACATGTTCCAATTGAATAGTTAAACACGTGTTTCAATTGAATTTGAACTCACAAATGAAGAAAAAAAAACATAATTTTTAATTTGAAAAGTTCAATCAATGTTTTAAATTCAGGGAGATAGCATATACCCAAATTCAAACATCTTCTCAAAACGCAGCCTACCCCATGATTTTACCTAACTCTCATCATATACTCAATTATACCATTCATGCAAGCAATGATAAACATTGAGAAGAGGCTAAGAATCAAAATCAAAACAAATGAATAATCATTGAAGCAGAAAAACAAAGTAAACTATCATCTTTATTTCGAAAGAAGAGCACAACTGGAAGTTATATGAGTAAACATAAATTAGGTTTAGAAATATGAGATTAGTATAAAATCTAAATAAAATCTGAAACCAGAGCCCAGCATATAGAAATCATTCAGTAGAAAAAAATACTAAAGCTTGCCTTGAAATCAAAAATCGAATTAATATTGTAGTTTCAACCGTACTAAGAAATCGGGACTTGAAATCAAAGTCGAAGATTGTAATCGAATTGTAGCAAGCAATCGGACTTCTGCAAACGATATTATCAATTTGTTTTACTGATGCGTATGGGATTAACTTGTTTCCAAAGCTTCTTGTAGTTACCAAAGTTCACACGTTAAAAAATAGAAGAAACCTTAAATCACGGCTTAAGTGATTGAAGCTGAAAAGAACATTGGGCGGGATTTTTAGGGGAAGACATTCAAAACCACACCTTCAAAAATTAACACTCACCGCTCAAAGTTTTTCCCCCTCGAATATGCCGCTCAAATACTTTTGGAGCCCAATTTTGCCGCTCAAATAGGGTTGTGTGGCCCCCCCCCTAAACTCTGAATTATTAGGTAGATAACACATATGCTGAAATTATAATGTGTCTATTAGTGTTCAATAATAGACATTTATTTAATTAGTATTAAAACTTTTCAAACTGCCCTTTAATTGATTGCCATGAAAAGATTCCTTGGATTGTTCCAAATATGTTCCTAAATTTTTCTTACTCTCCAATCAGATATATGTTATTAATCAAAACAATACCAAAACATATTATATATATATATATAGTAAAAAAAGAACAAAGTAGCCATGAAATTGAGTACGTTTGGGTGCGCATGTAGTGGTGGAGGGGTCACTCTCTTTCCTTCATTATGAAACACACTTCGGTTTTTATACATTCTTTTTTTTTTATAACGGCTATAGTAATTAGCGACATGTCTCTTTATAGTTTAGGTATTAATCATTAATTTGACGTTTGATGATTGTGTCATCCCGTTACAGTAGAAAACATACTAGCTCGTACAACCCTCTGAGTTGCATATATCTGGATAACTCACTTGTGTTGGGAACACTAAGTCATGGGTTCAAATCCTGCTATGAGTAGGTTATGGTGTATTTTTCCTTAAAAATAAGTGTGTTGTTAAAAAAACTAGATAACTCAATAACAATCTCTATTAATGACTACAAATCTTCATAGAGACTATTATTAAATTTATTATACTAACATGTTGGATTAATTCAACTCGTGCAGTATACAGTTTCCTAACCTAGTTATATTAAGATTTATACTCATGTTTTAGCCTTGTAAAACGGTCATATGGTTGGATAGTCGATAGATAATTAGCACGAGTTATCAACTACAAACATCCCCACAAAGGTTGCGACAACGACATTCGGGTGAATGTGGCAAGTGGTGGAGAAGTAGTGAACAGTGAAAGCCACCTATGTGTTTGATGGTGTAGACTCAATGGTGGTCCACTCACCATGTGTCTAAATTTGTTAATGGTGCGTGTTAGAATAAACCATTGTTCAATCAGGCTATGGCCCATAGGATGTGGTCACTCCATAATCAGGTGATAACAACCTACAACTTCTTTTGCTCATCACATCAACAACACACATTCTAGTTACCGTTAGGTTGTTAGGTGTTATTGCATGATTTTGATTTGAATTTTGTTTAAGTATATTAAATGATAAATATGTTTAATATAATGGTTTTGATAGTCAAGATCTTGAGGCTTTGTGCGATCACACACACTAAAAAGGCCGTGAGCAGCCACGTAAACAAATTGATCGAACAGACACAAATTAACTTTTTTTTAAAAACAAACGGGCATAAAAAAAATTTAAATAAATGAATATTAACAAAAGAAAAGAGAGTGATATTGATTCATAAGTTAGACTTCCCAAAGCTTGATTTCAACATCACACATGGACAAACGTATATAAACAAAAACAAACATAAAAAACGTAAATGTGCATAAAAACATACATTATATAAATATAAATTTTAGCAGTTAAGGGTGTGATTAACTCAGCCAACCATGATTTAGTACTCTTCACACGGTTTGATGTTGTGTCACGTCACACGTGTCACTCGATAATTGGTATGTTTTTTTCATGAGTTTTTAATATTATTTAAGAGTTTTGCTGTGAAAATTTAACAATAGTCGGATTACGTTTTTTTTAACGTATTATAAAATTTGTTTAGTTATGAAGTAAAAGTTCTTTAAAAAAATTATTTGTTGTATTTCAATTTAAGCTTACTTATTAAAGCCGTAATAAATAATTTAAAGGCAAAATCAGTCGTTTTCGAATAATCAGAAAAACAAAAAAGTAAAATAATAATTAGAGAAAAACAAAAAAATATTATTATGTTTTGACGTCCACGTGTACAACCCGACCGTTGGCGTGCGTCAATTTCTATCACCAGCTTCCTTTTGTCCACATTTATCGCCATAAATTAAAAATAACGTAAACATCTTCAACATTGACAAAAATACCCCATATGGCCATTTTTATATTCAAAAAATCAACACACAGTTTCAAAAAGATTATATATTACACTTAACTACTAAACTTACTTTTGATTTAAAAAGAAATAAAATCAGTATCAACTTAATTAACTTATAATTATGCAATGCTTTATTGTTCTTGACAATTATGAACATCATTAATTATCATCCAACCAACATTATACATAAAGTAATCTATAAATATCTCATACATTTACAATATCTTTTTATTAATACTAATAAAAATATATATCAAGTTAATAAGCTAGTGATCAATAAACGACATCAGCTTCATTAACCTCGGTCATAATCATCATGTTAACTAAAAGACACGAATAGCTTCCGTGTTGCTATTTGATCTATCTTAATTTTCATGATTTTATTTATTTACAACTTACACAAACAACTTCATACCAAAAACAATAAGTAAATCATACGTTAACAAAATATAAAGTACATGCGAGTATAGCATGATAAAGCTTCTTCATAAACAAAACATTTTTGTAACAACATTCTGGTGACAAAACGTCTCGGTTTTATGACATTTGTGAAATCATTCGATCCTTAAATCTAGTTGAATCCGTCCGACCGGTAAACCAGTAAAAAGACTGATTAATGTCCGATTCAGTTTTAAAAACACGCTTGTTTATGTATATTAGTGTTGTACAACAAGTGTACCTACACCATTTGTTTTATTCATTCAGAAATAAACAAGAAACACAGAGATAATTTGTTTGTTGTACATTGGCGGTGAATCATCAATTTCATTCCTGAATCAATCACAAGCTCTTCAATTTCATCATACTTAATCTTCTTTAAATCAAAATTCATCTCTTTTATCCCATTATCTGACTAAATCTCTCACTCTGCGTGTTCGTGTTGTACAAGTCTTTCAAGCTTTAAATTCCCACATCTAAATTTAGCTCTTTGCTATTTCAATCGATCATACCACCGCTACAGAGTAAAACCCATCAAATGATCCACCGATTCATCAGTTTCTACTCTGTTTGAACCTCAATTTCTCTGTTTTCAGCTTCGAATTTTGCAAAATTGTGTCGAAATTGTTGCAAAATTGGTACTGATTTTGTGTTGCTTGTTGATTGATTATACTGGTTGCTTCGATTATGGTGTGGAATTGAAGCTTGTCATTGTGGAATTGAGCTTTTGATGGTTGTTAAAAACAGAGGAGATAGTTAGATAAAATGTTTAAGTCAGCGAGATGGAGAAATGAGAAGAACAAGATTAAATGTGTGTTCAAATTGCAGTTTCATGTGACTCAGGTAATTTTTTTTATGATGAAAACCCTAATCTGTTTGTTAATTGCATGTGTTATGTTTTGTTCATGTAGCTGAGGGTTTTAGATAATTGCATGCAAGGTGTTTGTTGAAATGACTGAGAGATAAAGTTTCAAGATTTGGTTAAGGATTTATGGGTGTTGTTTTCTTTTTCATTAGTGTTTGATTATAATCTTTGAATTTATTTATGATGAGACAAGATCAGTCCACTAATCAGTATTTAGTAACTCGAATAATTGATGAAATTAGTACTGGAATGAGTAAATTAGGGAATTGTGAAGTGGGTGTTTGAGTTGATAATGCTATGTTGATGGAGACACCACGTAAAGGCAACCATGGGTGAAGTGGAAAAGGTGGAAGATACTGTATTTGAAGATGATGTTGGCACTGAGAAAGAAACACTATGTGGGCTAACAGAAATAACGAATTTATGTGTCGGCTGACGTAATCTCACGAGGAAACAAGATGAGATTACGTGTGATGTTTGTGATTGGTTGATGTCGTCAGGCGGGAGTTTGAGAAGCGGAAAAAGGCTGAGACTTGGCTGCATTCGAGTTACTCAGCAATAATAAATACCCTATACCACAACAGTATAAATAATGAGATGAAGAAAAGTATACTAAGTTATAATTAGGATCTTTATCTGACCTAAAATGCATATGCCGGCGGCTATTAGGGCACGTGTTCACCTTGTTAGTTTGGTTTTACGGTTCACACTTATTCGCCGTTGCACCGAGCAAAAAATACTTGAAATATCTGAAATCATAAATAGGTATATTGTATACGTCAAAAACAAAAAAAAAGTTTTTTGGAGCCGGGGTCTTAGTGGATGGATGCAAAGTTTGCGCTCATCGCACCCTTCCCATAACCTACTAATAGCTCTGCTATGAGTGGGATTTTACAGGGTATGTTGTTGTTTTTGAAAACAAAAAAAGAAAGGCGAAAAATCTGCGTAACAACTACTTATTCCTATGCGTCTCTTTTAGGAAAACTTATTAAAAACATTGTAACGGTAATGATAGCAACATACACATTAAACTTGTCAGAGCTAACCAACCTTATCACACCTCCATTAGTGATTCTCACACAGGTAAATGCATAAAGTAGCATCTACTTGTTTATAATCATGATTAAGAAAGTTAACTTGTTCTTTAATCATGATAATATGCAAGATTCATGCTGTGAAATAAGATATTTTTGCAGTTTTGCCAAATGCTTTGTTTAGATGGCTTTTATGTGTATGCAGTTGTCACAGTTAGGAGGAGATGCTTTAATGCTATCCATGATTCCTGCTGATATTGGAAAACCGACACTGAGATTAGAGAAAGTCAAAGTTCGAGACGGAAGCTGTTATTGGGAAAAACCACTTTATGAAACTATGAAATTTTCCCAAGATCCAAAAACCGGAAAATTTCATGAGAAAATCTATCACTTTATTGTGGCAAAGGTATAGATTGCTTCAATCTACTCGTGTATTATACTATCTTTCCAAAGAAAGTATATTAATTGTTTGGGTTATTGACATTTTGTAGGATTCATCCAGATTCGGTCGTGTTGGAGAAGTTTCAATTGATTTTGCAAATTATGCAGAGGCTACAAATCTTTCTTCTCTTTCTCTTCCTCTCAACAATGCTAATTCTGCAGCAGTATTGCATGTTAGTCCATTCTCCTTGTGAACTTTTGGTTAAGTGTGTTTGTTGATTAAATATTAGTGGTTGTTTACTTGTTATTGAATTAGGTATTAATTCAAAAGGTGCAAGGGACTTCTGATCAGAGGTAAAAATAAATTTCAAAAAGTTTCTAGTGTTATGTTCTTATAACTTGTTAAAGTATTATATTTACACTCCTACAATTTGCAGGGACGTTGATGGAACTGGAAATGCTAGCCGCCGTGATCAAAGCTTGAGGACACTCTTTGGGAGCGGCGACTTAGAAGGAAATCCTACTGAAGTAAGTTTATATATAACTTAGCTAAATATTTGTTACACTAGACGTCGGGTAATACTATTATAAGCGGCAGAATTACATCCGTACACACTATAATTCTTCAACCTGTTTTGTTACTACCAATTATCCAGAGTACGGTTATATATCATATAATCACTTTCAAAACGCGCATCCAGACACCTCTAGGTTAATAAGAAATGTAACATAATCATACTATTTACTTATTTAGCTGATTTTTCAGGATTGTGGGATGGGTGATAGCAATAACAAAGATCAACTAGCATGCATAGGGTCTGAAATCATTCTAGAAGGTTCTTATAGCAGCCCAGGGCTTGATACCCCGCAAGAAAATGAACCGAAGAATCCTAAATTGACTCATGAATCCTCAATCACGAAAGATAAATCGTCACAATGGGATTGGTTAAATAGTTTAGATCCCAAGTTAAGCACAGATGATTCTTCAACAAGTACTTTAGGAGAAACTTCTGAAGAGAGTTCTTCAGATGTCATGATTCAAAACCTTAAGGTCAAAGTTGAAGCTTTGACCCGACAAGCCAATGTTTCAGAGTTAGAATTACAAACCCTTCGTAAGCAAATTGTGAAAGAGATGAAAAAGGGTCAAGATCTTTCAAGGGAAGTTGCTATTCTTAAAGAAGAACGAAATGCATTGAAGGATAAGTGTGAAAAACTTAAGACGGAAGAAGTCAAAGTCAACGGTATGTTGTTAATTGATCAAGGTGATCCTTGGGCTCTTATTGCTGAACTGAGACAAGAATTAAACCACGAGAAGGAGTTAAGCTCCAATCTCCAGTTACAACTTCAAGAGGCTCTAGCGTCAAATGCTGAGTTAGTTCTTGCTTTAGAGATGTCAAAGTTGAAGTCAGCGTGCATTAAGAATGAGACGGATGATGATGAGGAACAAAGGGCGTTGGAAGCAATTGTTAAGGAACATAATGGTGTGAAGGAAACATATTTACTAGAGCAAAAGATAACAGACCTTTATGTTGAAGTTGAATTATATAAAAGAGACAAAGACGAACTGGAAATCCAAATGGAACAACTTGCACTTGATTATGAGATCATTAAGCAGGAAAATCATGATTTATCCTTTAAACTCGAGCGCAGTCAACTTCACGAACAATTAAAGATGGAATATGAGTGTACATCGTCTTACACAACCGTAACGGAGCTGGAAGCACAAATAGAGAGCTTAGAAAACGTTCTCAAGTCAAAGTCAGAAGAATTGTTAAAGTCAAATCTTGTCATACAAGAGCTTGAATCCTATATCAAGAACCTCGAGGAAGCATTGAAGAATCAAGCTCATGAGCTTCAGACGGATTTTGCAGAGTTAATGCGGTCAAAAACCGAGCAGGAACAAAGAGCCATTCGTGCAGAGGATAATTTAAGAAAATTGAAAGTGCAAAATGCAAATGCAGCCACACGGCTTCAAGATGAACTTAGAAGGCTTTCCCAAAAGATGGCATCTACATTTGAAGTAAATGAGAAGGCAGCTATGAGAGCTACGGATGAAGCTAATAAACTTCGTGTAGAAAAACAGGTTCTTGAAGATACCCTGGTGAAAGTTAAACATGATTTACAGGATCTTGGTGACTCGTTTCAAGAAAAACTAGTTTTTCTTGAAGAACAAATAGCTGTCAAGTCAAAACAGTTAGAGAAGATTAAGAAACAGGTTGAAAATGTGACGGAAATTCATAATCTTGAAAGTGAAAGATTGAAGGAACTTGCAACAGATTGCTCTGAAAACTTCTTTCTACGTAAGGAGAAAGATCTTCAATTTGAAATCAAAGAGTTGGAAAGAAACTTGGATGTTCTTGTTCAGAAAACCAAGACTTCACAGGTATCCACACCAACTTGATGGAAAAACTAGTTCAGGTTGAAATATGTCGGTTTGGTATGATTTAAAGTGGCCTCGGGTCGGGTGGATTGAGTTGCGCAGAAACACGTTTTAGTTTTCATACAAATAGAGTTTGTTAATGGAAAAATGCTTAATAACTAACACAGTCTGCCAGAAATCTTTTTGAACAAAATGTGGTTATCTGTCCATAATTACCTGTTCTTGCTAAACATTATACTCTTTATGCATTTACCATTTTACCTATGAATTATGGGTTGTTCATGAAGAAAGTCAAACATGGGGTTTGAAAAGTCAACCTATTCATTTATTTTCTAGAATTCATGTCTCCTTTTGTAGTATCGGGTTCGTTTAACCTTTTTATTTTTCACTGTTACATGCAGTGACAATAGCGTTTCACCCAAGATGAAGAAGAACAAAGATAAATGTGAAGATTTGTAAAACATTTCTGGTTTTTTGAGCATGATGCATGTGTGTACATATCAGTTTTACATTGTAGGTCAGTATGATAATAAACTGCTGATATGATCTTAATGATTATTATATAAATTAAGTTGGTACATGCTGTGAAAGGTGTCCAGATCCCCCTCTGGCTACTGAAGTAGTGTTGTAATTTTTACAAAAAAATACACCTCATTGACGTTTTAGGACGCGTTACTGAGTTGTCCGGTACAAGCTGTGCATACATATTTATCTAAAAATGGGGTTTACCTGTCATGTGACATCCTCATCCGGTCATGTGACATCCTCATCCGAGAAATTGGCAGGCGACAATGCGGCTCATGAAGTTTGAATTTGAAATGTTTTCTCGGCTCTACACTCGCGTATAGGCTCTAATCATAGTTCGGGTTCTTGAATCATCATCGTTTCAAGGGGATTAAACCCGAGTTTTCATATTAGAAGGTCAAGGTTTCACCACTAGGCTACCATGTTGATGATTGCATACATTAACATACATATTTACCAATGGCAATGAATAAATCCAGAAAATCAAAAGCCAGCTAGGGCTAATCACAATTTGATTTTGTGCTTGCTGTTCTTGAAACCCAAAATAACATAGAATTATTTTGTTCTCTGAATCAGGAAGATTTGATTTTTTTTCTATAATTATTTTATTCTATGAATCAGAAAGATTTGATTTTTTGGGATCAGAAATAACGAAGAAGACATTGTTTAGAGGATATTAATATAGTATTTTAGGTCGATTTGTTACAATATGTAGTTATAATAATAATAATCGTGTCTACTTTGAAGTACAAGAACATAAAATAGTTATCAGAGTAAATTCAAATGTTAAATTTAGTCCTTCGTGTCTTGGTAACATTAATAGTTTCAATCTAAGTTTAAAATTCTACGTCTTTTAAGTTTGTATTTTTAGCACTTTATGACCTTTTGTCAATTTTCCATTTAAATTCCATTACGCTAATTTTTTTTGGAAGGTTAAAACATGAAAAGAAGGGATGATCTTACCCCTAATTTGCACCTGGGGTGTAAATGAAGTTTCTATGGAAAATTAACGGAAGGATATACCCCGTTGATAAATATAAACACGAGAACCAGATGACATCATAAATATAACAAAAATAAATATATCAAATAAAAAAATTCCCGGACCACCTAACGATTATTTAAACAACAAACACACAATCAAAATCATTACCTCTAATAATTTTTACTTCAATACGATGAGCATGATAAACATTAAGAATATAAAGGGTGGTAGGTAAACAAGTAGCAAACTGCGCCGCAATTTCATTTTAAATAGCAAAAATATGTCGAATCTGAGCTGAGAGATGCTAGGTATCCGACAGAAAACAAAACATTGGCCTTTGAGTGTCTAAACATTAGTATGAGTGACTCACTGAACCCTCGTCAAGAAGTTCACTGCCTCCCTTGCTAGGAAACCAAACGTATCAAAGGATAATGGAATAAAAACATGTTGATTTTCTCTAAGTAGGTTTTCTCGTGTTTAGCAATCTTGTATGATTCTACCTTTGACGCAGCCTGTTCCGCAACAAATCTATTGTCCCTGAGCGCAACCAAAGGGATACACCCGTAAGGTCCACACAAGTGTGTTTCCCATGTTCATCCAAACACAAGAATATCAGCTGGCCTTAAAGTAGATCTCTCATCCAGCGAATCTATCAGAAAGTTCACAAATATCTCCTTTTTAACTAAAATTAATGCTTGCTTAAGGACAACACCCCTAACCAAATCATGCATATCTTTGAAGCCGAGTAACTCATTGTAATGGAGTGCATGGTCATCAAAAGCATCTAAACAAACCTTGTGGCAAACAGGCCGGACAAGGCTCATCAACCAAGAGCAAATGAATGATTAACCAAAACTTAAGAATAACCCGGTATTCCAAAGGATAGTAACAATACGAATAGCACGAAGAGTATAATGATACGTATTTTATTGTAACACTAGGTTTAATTCTCGTGTGCTACACACGGGTTAAATAACAATATTTTAAAAAATATATAATTTTTTTTAATATTTAATATTTAAGGATTTGTAAATATTTTTATAGAAATACCATTAATCACAAAGTTTTACCTCTATTAACTCTCCCACTCAAATTTTTCCATCACACACTTTCTTTTATATCTTCCCATAATCCTCCCCTATTTTAATTCCCCCAGAGCCTTGGTGCCCCTCTAAAACATTGAATTATTAGATAAAATATATAAGTAATTTATTTAAAAGTGTGATGTTACATATATGTAACTCCGTTGCTATGCATATGTAATTTATAAAAAAACGATGTATTCTCATTTGTATACATGACAATCTTTGTTGCACAGTCATTTTCAACTACATATAATACAAGTTTATTTACGATTATATATATATATATATCCAACTCATTCTGTAAATTATTACATATATGTAAGTAATTACATTGAAGGATTTCGATGACCTTTTCTTCCCTTAATTTTGATGTCTCCTATAAACACCAAATGTTGTTAATTTTGATGTTAGGATTTGTTAAAATCGTAATTTTAAAACTTTGTAACTTTTGTGAGGAATAATCAAACATGATGTAAACATAGTCACCATAAATAAACCTAAAAGTTTCAATCATATTACAATAATGATACTAAATGTTCTCTATTATAAATTTAACCAACATAGTTTCAAGTTTCATACCAAGTTAAGAAATTTACAGTTAAATTTTAAAAAATAAAATAAAATCTATCAGCCTGCTAATGCTATATATATAATTTTATTATTGGGCATGAGGAATAGACAGGATGCAAACATCCATGTGAAGATGATAATGACCCGACCATTTTCAATATCAAAATGCCTCCATCTTCTTTCTTTCTCAAATATATTACTTTCTGATTCATATCTTTATTTATAATTTGTTTTATTTCAATTTTAAACATCACATGTGCCTTAATTTTGCTAAAATGTTGATAACGATTTATTCTTCACTGTTTCAACATGGACTTTTATATATATATATATATTTTATAACACTTCTTAGATATTTAATGTATGTATTTAATCAGGGAAGGTTCTTGTATAAAAAAAAAAGCTGCAAAGATTATGAATGAGATATTGTGTTTAGATCCCAATTTTAATTAACTACGTACGTGCATTACATCCCAATTTTATGTTATTTTTTTATTTATCATGTTTATGGTTCCATCCCAAATTGTTAGAGTTTTGATCGCCACTTTCAACTTCTAAAATAGTTGAGCCATCCTTAAATATTTTTATTATTTGTAACCATGTTATTGGCATATACTCTATTTTGTAGTGTCACTTTTGTAAATTTGTTATTGACATATACTCCATAAATTTTGTAGTGTAACTTTGTAAAAATTGTTGTTTAAACATGTCTAATTTCTAAATTGTGTCCCCATGTTAGTATATCCATTGAATTTGTGGCCATCTAGCCTTGTTTAACCACCCTCATCTAGCCCCACCCAACCCACCCCACCCCTAAAATGGACCATGGTGAGTTGACC
>JAOYNQ010096352.1:0-15195 GCA_026259685.1 Tagetes patula | reverse complement strand
TAATAGTCCGAACTTTAATCACTTTGGAAACAAACAGGACGTCGTTAAGATTTTTTAACGTTGTTAAGTTTTTTTTTTGAATTCAAGACCGATGTTTTAGAGCTTTTGATCAGAAGAAGAATACGAGTCGCTTAATGTAAAAGTTACCTCGTAACGGCGCTCCGAACGACGAAACGGTGCTTCAGTCGAGTGTTTAAACGTAACAGTGCTTTGATCAGATGTAAAAATTGTGTCGTTCGGAGCGTCGTTTCCAGATAACTTTACATCAATCGACTCGTATTCTCCTTCCGATCAAAATCCATAAAACATCGGTCTTGAATTCGAAAAAAAACTTAAAGTCGTTAAAAAAAATTAACGACGGACTGTTGGCTGTCAAAGTGATAAAAATTGAAACCATTACCAGCCAATTCGATAGTTAAGACCAGTAAAAACCAAAAGATGAAAGTTAAAACCGTTTAAAAATTAAAACCAATATACCCTTATATTATGACACATAGGATCCCTAAACTACCCTACTTATACATATAAGAAAACAAATAATAACAAATTCTCATTATAAAGGGTGGAAACCTTCCTTAATTATCATAAAGCGTTTTTAAACCGTGAGGGATAACGCCTGAGGGTGTTTTGGCTACCAAAGCAAATAATATCATGGGACGATTAAGTTAGGTTGTTACAGATGGTATTAGAGCTACGGACCGGACTGATGTTACCAACGAGGACGATGGGTTCATGAAGGGGATGAAATGTAACATTACACACCGGTTGGGAAAATAACAAAGGGTAGAAACATTCCATACCATTAAGCGTTTTAAAACCGCGATACGTAAGCCCCTAAGGACATTTCAACCGTCAAAATGAAACAATATCATGATTCAATTACGCTAAGCTATTACATAAAACGCTGCAACTATGCTATATAGGTGACTAATAAGCTAATATCATCCTTCTTTCTTTTAGATTATATATATAGTTAACTAACAAAAAACCTATGACATCCCTCTTTTTCATAGACTATATAGTTAACTAATAAACTAATATCATCCTTGTTTTCTAACATTGTATAACTAAAACAATGTTAGAAAACTAGGATAAATATGTCATAACTTCCACCACGTACAAATTGAACCATAACCACCACGATCTTCCTAGGAGACATTTTTTTCATTTTATTTAATTAGTTAGCATACGAAAACACATAATCTTACATAAAAATACCTATTATATATACCTTTCTTTGGTGATGAAGTACAATTTCTAGACTATAAATACACCATAACTTGCATCATGTACAACTTGAATCCTAACCTTTTGTTGTGATACACATCAATTAACCACCACGATGTCTTTAGCGACTTTTTTCAATTTATTAATTAGAATTAATCTATTAGTTAGTTGGCATATATATGGAAAAAAATAATCTTACAAGAAACTACAAAAAACGAGCCTAATGCAACTTTTTAATACATTTTTGCAATTTTTTTCACAACAGTTGCATTAAGACAGTTGTATTAGACCTAATGTAACTTTTTTTTATATCTATGACAACTTTTTTTCCAAATACTTCCTATAAAAAGGTTGCATTTGAAAAAAAAAAGTTGTATTTTGTTAAAAAAAGTTATAATAAGTCTAATACAACTTCAGCTAATTAATGCAACAAAATTTTTTTAAAAAAAGTTGCTAGGCTCATTTTTACCATTTTGATATTATGTATACCTTTCTTTGGTGATGAAGTACTCCAATGAGTTAAATCATCAGATGATGCTATACTGTTGAAATTTGAGGATTCAAGAACCGGAAAATATGACCACGAAGTGTCTAAAATCGGAGGAGTGATATCATGCATTGCATCATAAGACGACCAATTCATTTGTTCCCGATTAAGCATCAATGAAGAGTTGCTCCAAGAGGTGACATTAGTCATTGAGCTCTCTAACAAGCTTGGTTTTGAAGTAGTTTGAACACAATAATTCGCGTTAGCTATTTTCTTCGATAAGATTCTGTATTTTTGCAAATGACTTGCTATATGATTTCTTGTTAAACCATCTACATCCATATGTTCTAGGATCTTCTTAGGGACGGCATCTAAGATTGATAACACATGAAAACTTGTCAAAAGTCGTATCAATAAACGATTTTGTTTAAACTCACTTTAAGCTAAATCTTGATCATTATCTCACTCACATTTGCTTATTTACTTGTTTTTTTTCTCTTTCATAAATATTCACAAACAATCAAACATATACATAGTTAATTAATGGATCTATAGAGTCACTATTCATAAACCTAAATTTTAAAAATACAAATAAGATGAAGAAGGAGATGCAAAATAGAGGAAATCTCCGATACTTTTTAGAGTCACTATTCATAAACCTAAATTTTTAGATACTCGTGTAACATATGAGTTAAATAAAAATATATTAAAGTAATTATTTAGATAATTGTATACTTTTTTTATGAAATAACTTAGTGTTAAATTGTATAGCTTTTCGAATATAAATTTAACTTTAAATTAAATTGAGCGTAACAAAATTTGTATTTACTATTTTGATAAAGAAAGTGTAAAAAGTTTTGGTTTATGGAGAAATTGTAGGAATTCTTCGCTAAAACATTCAATTTCGATTGCAAAAAGTAAAAGATTTCTTAAGGTTGTTTAAAATATGTAATAAAAATCATAGTTGAATTATGAATTCAAATTTACTGGTACTAAAGGAAATGAATTTTAATATATAATTATGTAAAATTGATTCAGTCACTAACCAAGTTTTTTTAATTTAATTGAAAGGATTAATAATGAAGTTATTGGTCTATTGGTAAGAAAACACTTGTGTTGGAAGTACTATGTCTTGAGTTTGAATCCTGCTATGAGCAAGTTGTTTTTATTTCTCTTTAAAAAATACAGGTGTTAAAAAAATAAATGATTTATGTGGGAGTAACACATGTGACAAAAATTTAGTGCTATATTAAAATTTAGTGCTAATATAGGAAGATTCACATTTGAGTCTTCAACTCTTGCACTCTATTTTTAGAATTTTTAGACTTCCTGTGATTTGCATCTTCAAAGAGTTTTTATTCACTAATCATCTTTATATATAAGTGTTTGTGAATATTTACAGAAAGAAAAAAAAACTAAAAATAAGTTAATTTTTGTGAGTGAGTGAGTGAGTAGATTTAGGTTTTTAATAGTTTTAGAGATAAATCATGTCATTCATTAGAGATCTTACTATCAATTCCAAGCTTTGCAATTGCTTCCAGGAACTTGTTATGCAAAGACTTTGTCCAGGTAACTTTAGTCTTCTTTTCGACACGACCCCGCATCAGTGTACACTTGGAAATTCAGCCAATTCAGTTCTTGATCTTCACCAAAATATTCGAAATCGTTAGGTTTCATGAAAAAAAATTCATCTTGTTCGTAAGGTGACATCGCAAATATTTTGAGAAATAGTTGAGATTAAGGAACAGTACTTGTTAATCACTTAGCAAATGTAAATCAACTATGTCTTGATGAAATGTGTTTAAATCCACCCCAATATATCAATTTATAAAGGTGTCACATATTTTTATTTCACTCATAACCAAAAAGCTTTTTGTTGTTTTTATAAAATTCTGTCATTCAAAAAAATAACCAAAAAGGTTTTGAACTTGTCACTTTAAACCATATATTTATTGTTTTAAAAGTTGAATTATACTAAAATAAAGTAAATAATATTGTCTAATGCCTTTTAAGTTACAATATAAAGATTTATTTTTTTTTATGAAGGATGTATAACATGTTCACAATGACGTTAATAAAACACAAGCAACTACAAGGGATTGATTTTTACCATCATGTCCATTTGTAACAACAAGAAAATTGAATATATATATATATAGCTTAACTATGATAAAAAAAAATTGTTAAAAGCCGAGATGTAATCTTATCAAAAGGGATCGAGTGATTTACGACAAGAACTTCACGAGCGGCTTGTTACTTCAGGGGCGGCGGAAAAAAATTATGTTTTTAGGTTTGACGCTACCTTGTTGTAGAATTTTTATTAAATGCTACACCTGAGATTATTGTCTAGATCCGCATCTACTCTGATATTCACCTCTATTTTCATAAAACTTTGACCATGTAATGTAAGACAGAATTATAATCGTAATGTAATGTAAGACAGAATTATAATCGTAATCACCGAAGTTAGAAAATAAAAATTCAGTTGTTAGACACAAATAAATAATTAAACTTTAAAATGAGAGATCGAGAGGGTGGAAATTTTTACCAAAACCGATCTCATCAAAAACTAAAACAAGCTTATTAATTTTGTTTGCATGTTGAATGATCCTCTAGAGCAATATATATATATATGTGGTTACTGTGTAGTATATATGCATGTGTGCGTGTTTTATCTGGGTGTGATGTTGGGCATTTATTTAATTTTCTACGTAAGACTAATGAAATCAATGAGCATTGACCATATTGGTCAAAGGTATGACTTTTGATATATGACTTCACAATTTCACTTTTTGACCGAAGATTGATTAATCAGTAGTTTAAGTTTACAAAATGTCAAAAAAATATATTAAATTTTTTCTCTTTTAATATATAACTAGTTTAGTGTCCGCGTTATGCTCGAGTAAAAAAAGCCAAGTAGTATTTTAAAAATATTCACGCAGGCAAAGACGGTTCAAATTAATTTTAAGATAAAATTGTAGTAAAACTGAAACAAAATATATATTTAAATATATATTTTTACTATAACAATATTATATTTAAATTTAAGAAAATTAAATATTTTATTTTATGGTGTATTTTTTAAAATATAATTTCGTATAAAAGGTTAAATATGTTTAAAATTACTAAGGTATATAATTGCAAATTATTACCAATTGTATTTATAAGTTTCATTCTATACCTTAGTAACAGAGGATTGAAATTGTAATTACTCTTAATTTTTTTAAAATTCTACTAAACATTAGGGACAAAATATATTTATTATATAAAAAATTATTATTGTGAGATACACCCTCAAACGATAACACATAAGGAAAACACCCTCAATTGATGACACATAAACAAATTATGTTTTGCTTTATTATATAAGAGATTGAGTAATCCTTATATAATATACCAAAACAAAAAATGCTTATTTGACACTTTTTCAAAGCTTTTAGCTTATGTGACATTATTTAAGAGTTTATCTCACAATGATGATTTTTTTATTTAAAATATGTATATAAAATATATTATAATAAAACTAATTATATTTTTTACCCCCTAATATTTTGGAGAATTCCAAAACATTTAAGAGTATTTATATTTTTAACCCTTTACTACAAGGGTGTACATAAGTCGGTTTATATTGATAGGGTTTAAAAATGAAACTTTTGGATAAAGTTAACAATAACATACAAATAAAAACCTCATTGTTTTATAAATATACATAACATTTTTATATAGTTTTTTAAAAAAAAATAAATTACACCATAAAACTGTGCATTTTATTCTCTTTAATTTGAGTATAATATTGTTATACTAAAAATCTAATTTTTAAAAATATATTATATGTTCCGGTTTACCACGGTATTGTCTCAAAACAGAATGGAACATTCACGAATACCCTTTACGATTTTTAAAATATTTAAGAGTATTTATATTTTTAACCCTTTACTACAAGGGGTGTACATGAGTTGTTTTTATTTGATAAGGTTTAAAAATGTAACTTATAGATAAAGTTAATAATAATATACAATTAAAGACCTCGGTGTTTTATAAATATACATAACATTTTATACGATTTTTTAAAAATAAACTACACCATAAAAGTGAGCACTTTATTCTCTTTAATTTGGGTATAATATTGCTATACTAAAATCTAATTTTTAAAAATATATCATGTGTTCCGGTTTATCACGGTTTTGTCTCAAAACTGAATGGAACATTCATGAACATCCTTAAAAGTATCACTTGAATTGTGTTTGCGAGCGTAGCGCGGGCATTAAACTAGTTCATTCATATATCAACATTTTAAATATTTCACATATGATTTTGCTTAAGTGTCACGTTCTAATTTAATTTGATGGAGAATTTCAAGGCGGATCATGGTACGCTCCATATTCGAAATAACCCGATATGTTTAAATAAAAAATTTAGCAATTATCATGAATTATCCCCTAACTTGATATGTTCAAATAAAAAGTTTACCATTTATCTTGAATTATCTCGTAACTGGATATGTTCAAATAAAATATTTACCAATTATTATATATTATCTCCTTTATTTTAATTAGCATATGATTTTTGCTAGGAAAATATTTGTAAATATCCAAACCGATTTAATAGGGGATATGTTAAAAATACATTTGGTACCAAAATTTAGTTAAAAACCTATAAAATCAAAATCACGTATAGTACAAAGATACTAATCTAGTTTGTTATAATTTAATACAGGTCAAGTTATTCTAGGAGGAAAAGATTAAAAATGGAGTGAAAGATTATTAATCGCCACATCTTATATCCAAGGGCTATAAAAAACAATGGTATAATGATGATTGCTGGAATTTTAAATGATAGACCAAATGTATTTTGTTTCAAATCTAATTTCAAGTTTCAACATCTTCTTTAAAGGCTTATAACATTTACACATGACATTGTGTTTTAAAAAATTACATCAAAAATGAACTTTTTTAAACATGTATAGTGTTGATATATAAAAATCAAGTTTTTCACATTTTTCAACTTATTTTGTAATATTCGTTAGATCATTGTCTAATATCAGGTTGTTATGTGATACTTTTTAGACCATTGTGTCTAACGTTGATATATGTGTCTAATTCAAGTGGTTGTGTCATCCATTGTGTCTAATGTTGATTATTGTGTGGTCTATTGTGTTTTTTTCTAGAATAATAATTTTTGAATAACGAAATTCAAGTGGTTGTGAAATCCGTTGTGTCTAATGTTGATTATTGTGTGTTCTATTGTGTATTTTTTCTAGAATAATAAATTTTGAATAACGAAATGTTGAAAGGGTATTTTTTTTTACGTTTCCATGTTGGGTCGTTCTATTGTATAATGTATTTTACGTTGTTTCCATTTGGATCGTTGTGTCAAATGTTAACCATCATGTTGTTGGATAATATGTGTAAATAAGAGATCTACTCTTAAAGTTGTTCGTTGGTAAGAATGGAGTTAGTTCATGTCTCACACAGGAATGGAGATAGTTTATATTAGCTTATATGTTTATGTCTCCAAACCACATTAACTTCTTGTGTTGTCTTTTACTCGTGGGTCCTACTCGCGTCCAGTGAGGTTGCAGAAAACGAGTTCGAGGTTTCTCTAAAGCTTTGCTACGCTCGCGTGACCGCTCGTCCGTATCCATCCGGTTCATTTACAGCCCTACACATAATATATACTCAAACATTAACTTCGGTCAAATTCTCTTGATTCTAATAGCATGTACCGTAGACTAGCTACCTACACCGACACACATTATTTACTTATCTGATTGAAAACATATTTGAATATTTTATAACTATAATGTGAACTTACCAATCTTTATATTGACACTTGTTCTTTTTCATAAGTATATGAAGTACACAACACGCTAGGGCATAGCATGGTTGCATAATTTTTATATCATAACATTTCATTACTCTTTAAACTATTTCTTTAACTTTTGGGCGCGTGTTTTGCGCTTATAGTTTACATTTAATATTTTGATATTACAATTAAGCTTAATATTTTGACATTACATTTCGTTTATGCTTCCGCAAACTTTTAAACAATTAACACGTATTAAATTTTCTCATTTACTGTGACATGTATGTTTTAAATTCATATGGTGTCATTGAGTGTAACTAATGACTAAGATCCTAATTTGTCACACACTTTACAATAAAACACCGTTAGTGGATTTTAAGGGTATGAAAAAAAATATTGCACCCCCAATGGGTTCTAAGGATGTAGAGATGTTATGATTTGGACAAAAAGGTAGATTTTGTTAAACCAATGAGGGTGTTCGTGAAGGTAATGTCATAGTCTTAACATGCTTTATCTTTGAGTGGTGGACAAGATTTTTTATAATAGAGATTGCATTGTTGTCAATGTCAATGGGGGTGTTCGTGAATGTAATGTCATAGTCTCTAAGTTGAGTCTGGATCCATAACACTTGAGCACATAAACTAGCAGCATCAATATACTCAGCTTCAGTAGTTAAAGTAGAACACGTGTCACACCCTCAATTTTCCACAAACAGAGTATCTGTTAGGTGTGTGACAAAACCAGGATCCAAGTCATTAGTTACACCAAACGACACTATATGAATTTAAAACATGCGTATCTCACTAAATGAGAAAATTCAAAACAGAGTAAACATTTGAAAGTATGCGGAAGCGTAAGACAATCGAATGTCAAAAATATTTAATGTAAAGTAAACGTATTTAAAGGTGATTGAACAAGGTGCTCAATGAACAAATGACATTATTGAAAGCATGTAGACCCAATGATGCATGCATGCATGCCCTAACCATGTTCGTGCTCCATAAATACTTGAGAAAGCATACAAAAAATTTGCAACACAAAGTTTGGTGAGTTCAATGAGTTATAATCATCCCATAATTAAATAAAACTTTTGCCTTGATAAAGTAAAAATACAATGTCTGTTTGGTTTACAAGACCATTTACTTATTACTTGCATGTTCGAGACTTTTGCTGAACGTATTAGAATATGTGCCTTGTTACCACCTTAACCAGGATGGCCAAATGTTTAAAGGCCAATTTGCACCACTTGACTCCAAGCCAATGGTGGGGTGTGCTGAACCCCTAGTACTACTTAAATTTCCCCACCATACCTAGTATATTCACAACTCGAATAAAGTAAGGACATGTTGTGGTTAAAGCGTTCATGCCAATTAAAAAAGTTACTCGACAACAAAGTATTACAGTATCTAACATGTTGCCCAAAGGCTGATGGAGTCTTACCTGAAGGCCCTTTGAAATCTTGCTTGAAGGCCCTACCCGAAGGTATAAAATGCAGCCTTAGTTGGGCCAGCCCGAAGGCCCTGCCCAAAGGCATAACGTGTTACCCGAAGGCACTGCCTAAAGGCGCTGTAAAATAGTTGCCCGAATGCGCTATAAAATATTTGCATGTTTTCTCCCTGAAAAGGATTTAAAAGCGGGCAAAGAACTCACCTTAGATTTGTAAGCAAGTATATATATGCACATCGATCAGTTAGTAGGAATCGTTTACACTTGTTTCAAGAAGTTAAATAGTCTTTTTATATGTCCACATGCATTCTTCATTATATTCTTACATGTGTTTACACATATGGTACTTGCGTCACGTTTTTTAGTATTGATTTGTTCCAAGCATTCCGTCGTTGTTTTACATAATGATGTACTCCCCTTATATTATTTGATTTTTAACAAGTTACTAATTTTCATTTGTATTTCAGTGTTACACACACACACACACACACATATATATATATATATATATATATATTATGTGTGTGTGTGATCCATTGAAAACAACATTATATTTAAAAACACTAAAAACCAAAAAGTTATAGTTTTTTTCATATGAGTGGCAGTTTTGTAAATAAATTGTATTTTTTGTGCAAATATTGCAAGAAAAAGGGTGATCGCGGTATAACATATCATAACTTATTTATATAGAATCGGGGATACAATCTAGTTAACTCTCCAAATTCTTTTTGATTTTCAAAATCATAATCCCATATTTTCTACTCCACCAGGCGATAATTAGGTTAAAATCCCAAATCAATCAATTTGACATTGTTCAACTTCAAGGTTTCAAAAATCCCACATCACAATGGAGACAAAGAAGGCGAATATGTTAAAATCGATTGTGATAACATGGTATTGCATGCAATAGGTTTGTAATCGTTTTGGTTTTAACACTAATTGGGTCTAATTAATAATCTATACATTCTAATAAAAGAGGGTTTTTGAGGCCACATGACATGCAATGGAGCCATTGTTAGCTTCATTTTCCCGCTCAAAATTATATTACATATTTAGTCCTCCTTCTATTGCACAACATACAACCCATCAAACAAATATATTTCCATATCAGTTACAAAAATAACTACCATATTCTTAGTAAACTTATTATTTTCTAAAATATATATCGATATATTTCGGTCCAAGAATATGTCATAAATTTTAACAAATTTGAATAAGGATTTTCATTAAGTTGATCACATAAATTTAATAATAGAGTATTCATTGCATATTTATTAGATTAGCTAACTTTTATTGAGCTAACTTTGGTTGAGGACGGAATATAACTTTTGTCAATGGAATAAATGTTATAACTAAAAAATATACATGTAGCATGTTTCTTGATTATTGGTATTTGAGAAAGAACGTAAAAAGGTGTATTAAATACTATTTAAACTCATTGTTTATATAGGTAATTAGGTGATCTTTTAGCTCTATATCAAAGTCTATGGCTTTTAATAGTACAAATTGTCATGCATTTTCAAGATTTTGACAAGATTTTATGGGAATATATATTTTGCCTTTTAACTTTTCCTATGTGTTTTTTTTTCTTTGCGGGTGTTAGAAAACATACTTAGAGTGATAATGATTTATAATATAATGTTTAGTCTTGATATGATTCTTTGTTTACTATGCTTGATGATCGTTACATGTTTTAGTTATTTAATCCGTGTAACACACGGGGTATAATCTAGTGACTAATATTTTGTAGTTTATGGGAACGATTTATAGATACTCAAATACATAAAGTGATGGCAATTCTTTTTTGTCAATTTTGATATCTGAGAGTAAAATTAAGTTGAATACGTATATGTTCTTTAAACAGTGATATATGGATTAAACCTTATTTGGTTTGTGTGTTTAATTGTTAAATTTGGTGTGTGTATCTTGCTATACATCTTGGTATTACAGGAAACATGTTAAATTTGGGGGTCTATATATGAAGTATCTTGGATGGAATTTTAGAGACTTAAATGCCTACATTGATTTAGTATGGTTTTATAATTTTGGATTCTGGATGTATAATCTATCTATTCTAATAATTGAGTAACTTATCCACATGTCAACATTCTAACTACTCCACATAAGATTTTGCTTAGGTGTCATCCTCTAATTTAATTTGATTGATGATTTCAAGGCGGGTCATGGTATGCTCCATATTCGAAATAACCCGATATATACAAATAAAAAATTCACAAATTATGATCAATTATCTCCTAATATGATATGTTCAAATTATCATAATTTAACCCAATATTTTCAAGTTAAAAATTTGCCAATTATCATGAATTATCTCTTAACCCAATATGTTCAAAATTAAAAATTTACCACTTATCATGAATTATTTTCTAACTCGATATATTCAAATAAAAAAAATTTACCAATTGTTATAGATAATTTCATTTATTTTAGCATATTTTATTTTATAGGAAAATATTTGTAAATATCTAAACCAATTTAATAGGGAATGTGTTAAAAATAAATTAGTACCTAAATTTAGATAAAACATATAAAACCGAAATCCCGTATAGTACACGGGTACTAATCTAGTTAAGTAATATATGTATGTGTATATGATCTTTAAACTATCATATATGGATAAAATTGTAATAGAGTTGGATGTAAAATTGTTAAGTTTGGTGTTCACATTCATATACGTATGTGAACTAAATTTGGGGCTTGAGGTTTTTAGTAGGTTTAACGGTTTCACAATTACAAGTTGCCAGCTCTTGATTTTGTTTAGTTGTTGTTTCATCCTTATTTATCAAACAACAAATAATAGTTTAAAGTGTCCAAAAGATTAAATATATTAAGATTATTACACCGTTATTTTTCATATGTTAGCACTAATAGGAGAAAGTTTAGTATAAACGCAGCTGTTTCCGTGTACTTATGTCTTGATAATTGTTTGCAAATTGTTACGTATACGTATGTCAAGATAAATATAATGATACAATGCATGAATTATGTGTTATTTTGGATGAGTTTATGTATATTTTTTAAAAATGGTAGCATGATATGTTATTATGAACTGTTAGACTTATTGCATGTGAGTAACTATATGGATAAGTTATGATATGTTGATTCACAATGTTACGTATACGTTATCGAAGTTCAACTGGTTTGCAAATGTGGTTACTTATACGTAACTTGCTAAGATACGTAAACATAACATTTACAAAACACCAAAATTTAAATACATGACATGAAATTCATATTTGATCTTTAGAATCGAGACGAGAAATCATGTTACATTCAATGCAATTAACTACAGCTTAAAATTGCTATTTTATTATATAAAATAAAATCATTTATTAAGAAACTACGTATATTTTCACAAAACCCTTAGTTGATAAGACATTGTGTGAGAGTAAGAGGTTTATAAATAATCATAGTGGATTGAATAAGTTTATGAAAAAGTCGTGCATACGTAGAAGGTATTCATACAATGAGCTTATGGATGATTGTGTAGTAAGGTCACAAAAAAATTTTAAATAATAAGTTTTTGTATTAGACTTTGAGGTATGAACATATATCGACGTTGATTATTGAATTCCTGATTTGGTGATAGGCTTTTCATTCGATTATGAATTTGAACTTTGTTATCAAATTTATGTTATGATAACTACTTTTTTTATTCGATAACAAGTTTATAATTTGATTAGAGTTTATGACTTGATGATCTGGTTTGATAATAATATCATATTTCGATGAAAAGTTTGAAGTCATTTAAGGTAACGATATCATGTAAAGATACTTTGAGTGTAACCGTTTGATTAGCAAATCAAACGGATACATTGGCTTATCAAAGTAGTAAGTCCGTTAACTTTTATGAAGACATGACTACCTATAAGTGGACACTCACCTTTGAGGGTTCCAAGGTAAGTAACAGATCCAACGGTGGATTTGGATTTATATGAATACTTGCCTTAGACAGAACATCTCAGAAGTACATGTATCCACCCTTCTAGTATTACACGTGTTCAGTTTTGGACTTAGACTTTGACGAGATTTTGAAAACCACGGATAACCTTTGATTTTAAATTCAATTATTCAGTTGAGATTAGGCTTTATGACTTCGAATTTGAATTTAGGTATTTGATTTTCATTGAAGTATCTGAGTATAATGATTAAGAAAGTAAAGATAATACTTAAGTAATCATGTAGCATTTTATGAAGTGATAAAAGATAATGAATACTAACATGAGATGACTCATGTTTATATTATGAAGTGCTAAAAGATAATGAATAATAATATGAGAGGACTCATGTTTAGGGTGCTTAGTTATAGACTAGGTCATCCATTTCTAATAACCTAATTCACTATAATCATGGCTCTGATACCAATCTGTCACACCCCGACCGATGGCGGAATCATCGAGGCGGACGAGAGTGGACGATTGTTCATAACTCATGGTACTCCAAATAGTTCAATATTATTAAAATTCAATTAAAAGTATCCAATCAAAACAAAACAAAACAACAACAAAATAACTTAAATAACCCACTTTATTTTATTGAATTAACTAGGTCCAAGTCCCTCATTGTGTGGCATCCAAAATACTCTCCTAACTTACTTTTCCTGAAATCATGTGAAAAATAACTAGTAAGCTAAAATATTAGCTGGTGAGTAAACATAGGTTTGAAATACATATAAGTACAATGATAAAAATTCAATTCACGTCGTTATGTTAAAACTTATAAATGCAAGCATGTACATACAAGATAACAACGCATAATCAAACCATGAATACATGATAATGGGGGTCCAAATGATAATGATAACTCAGTTATAATCACCCAAAAATCAGGGGGTGGGTCCTTTGACCAATAGATCTATCATTAGTAATTGTCGGTTTCTATAAATTAATGAGTACGCTTGCACAAAAATTGCTATCAGGCTATGAACACATAATTTGCAAGTAAAGACATAACATGAATTGTTTACTGATCAACATGAAATAACTGAACATATGAAATCTGATAACTGAAATCTGATTTAATAGGTCACATGATATCACCCAAATTGAAAACAAGAAAAGGGGCTATGAATACTCACTTGATAACTGGTCGACGAAATGAATAAAAGTAAAACTTGAAAAAGGCACTGAGAATCTCTTTAAGGATCACCTAAGGAATATCGGTTTATGTTGAAATGATAACTAAAATGAATATGGAAATCTGGGTTTAGGTAAATTAGATGGTAGAAATAAAAAGAAATAACAATGTAATAGTAATAGATTTTATAACAATGGTTAAATAGGTAATAAACTGATTAATTTGTATATAAAGTTTACCTCTTTACGAAATTAATTAAAATCAATTGTTCATTAAATGTCGTGACCCGATAACTAAATAACTATTTATGAAGATTAACTCACAAAAATTTATCCTTTAGATAACACCGTTAGTATAGTTGCAGGTAAATGATAATAAATAATAACCATGATTTGATCCTAACTCCCAAAACTCTCAAACACTAGGATCCCTATATAAATTAATTTATTAAGATTTTTATATTTTTATAAAATCTAAACTTGTTAGGTGACTAACGTTTAACCTCAAGAACTTCTCATAAAAATATAAAATCTTAATTTCGTAAAAATAAGTTTATATATTAATTTACATGTACTAGTCTTATATAAAGTATTTTATAAACTAATGAATTATAAATGCTACTTACAAGAGATTTAGTGTTAATAAAAAAATTACTAGTAACTAAATAATTTAATGTTACTTAACAACAAGGATTTGGTTTAAACAATAAATACAGAAAAATAAAAATGAATGCATACTTCCATAGGCTCGAACCCTAGACCTATAGGAACAGTCCGGTTGAATTAATTTAACTTTTACGGTCATTTTTGTTGAATTGCAGCTCGATTTTTCCGAGATAAGTGGGTTTCAGTTTGCGGGTTTTCAAATCGTGATTGAACTGGATAATAATGAGTGAATAATACTCAGTATGGTGGCCGGAGAAACGTGAATTAAGGGATTGGGTTTGGTAACTTAAATGTTGTGACACCCCGCCCGGCGGCGGAATACACCGGGCGCGTCAATGAAATTGGATATCCATAGTAAACAAAGCACATGGTATTTATTTATTAAAGTCTAATAATGATTAATACATTTGGAACATGAGTCTTAAATAGAAACGGTAAAAGTAATAAAACAGAAACAATAATTGCAAT
>JAOYNQ010096324.1:0-15208 GCA_026259685.1 Tagetes patula | reverse complement strand
GTCCTTAGACGGTTGACAATGTTTGCAGGGCTTATCTCTGAAATTCCATAAACCCTTCTCCACATTTTGCTTACTGTTGCATTAACAACACCTTCTGCCACAAAATCATCACCACCATTCGGCACACCTAGTAACTGGTGAATTCTTTCCTTTGTTATTGAGACTGAACCTGACTCAATCTCGATACTCATTGTTTTGGTATCTAGTTTATCGACCACGTAAAACGCAAGTCCTCCAGGAACACCGTTTACATTAAAAGACAACAACCTCCCAAACCCCATTGATTTAACAGCTTTTCTTTGATCATCAGATAATACCTTGATGCCCTCCCACAATGCTTTTGGAGACGACCTCGTCCTCAAAGAAGGCATTTCTTTTCGACTATTACTCACATTAGCTTTCTGAAACTTCCCCTTACCTCCAGATTTTTTGTTTTTATTATTACATGAACCTGATAAACCATCACAAATTTAATTTAATCACTTAAAAAAAACTTTGACATAGCACACTTACAAAACATACCTTTAATATTTGGACAACATAGAACATAAATAATTGCAGATCAAACTACCATTGTATATCCACACAAACTCAGTTTTCGATTAAAAAAAAATACCAAATGTAGTTTTTTGTATTTTTGGCCTACACATCCAACATCTACACAGACTACACATCTCAAAACCAACCTCTATTAACCCTATACACAAAAAACATTTACATCATGCTTATGGTGTTTAATTCATTAATCTACACATATATATTATCCTAACACAAAATACACTGCATCGCCTACACATTACAAATCTGATGTATAATAACAGCTTCTACATTACTTCTAATTTTGGCTGATCTACATAGCTAAGGAAACAAACGCCAGTGTGTAACCTACATATATACTTGCAGAACAATACACATAAATCCACCCTAACAAAGTTTTTTAACAAAAAAAAAACATGACAATTATGTCTTTATAAGAAGCAATGTTTTTGGTTGTATTTTATGCCTACACATCAACCACAACACCGCCTCCACATCTCACTAACAACTTCCATTAACCTTCCAACAAACAATAATCTATTACATGCATTCCTAATTAAACACTTAACACAAATATAAATCCCCAATTTCAAATTTTTTGCTTAAAGTTTTGATGACCTATAAAAAATTATTTAAAATACCGTTAATCAAATTGGTTTAGCATACAAAAATAACAATCAATTACAAGAACCTGTCTTCTGAATCGTTCCTTCATCAATCAGTCCCTTACTATCTCCATTACACTTAATACGCTTTGATATTTTTGCAAAATCAAATTTGAAGTTGCATGCGACTAAAGACAACGGAAAAAATACAATCGACAAAAATATACAATGCTTTACCTGCTTTCGCTGAATCTGTTACTTGTTTTACCTCCATTTTCCGCCTTCTTGATCGCCGAATGTTTATTCCTCTAATGTCTCTCATAATACTGCACTATATACCTTCACATAAACCCTAATTTCACACCAAATTAGTAGTTGATTCTCTTTGATTGTGATGAAATCGCACGATTATATTATGGATTCGTTTTTTCTTGTGTATGATCGTTTCCAAGGCAGCAGTTTTGATATTCCCTACGAAATCTTTTTGGTGAATCAGTCTTATTACCTTACCAAATATACAGAGGACGTTTTTAATTCATTAATAAATTACCTTCACATCAAATGTCTAAAATACCCTGTCAGGGGTTCATTTTTAAACATTTTATTAAAAATGTTACACAAACCACCCTTGTTAATCATAACCATTGAATGTTTAAATGTAGGGCTAAGATGGTTTCTTTTTCTTCTTGCAATATTTGTTCTTCTTAAAAGAACCTCCCCCTATATATATATATATATTAAACGAATTCGTTTAAGTATTTTTAAAATAGTATTTGAAATCCATACATGTAACCATGTAAGATTGTCATTTGAATAAATTTGAAATTTATGTTTTTAACACTTAAATGTATTTTACGAGAATATTAATTAGTTTATTGTAATTATATTTTTAATGTTAATAGTGTGTAAAAGAACCTGAAAATAAAAATAAACAGAAAACAAGTGCGAAGTGGGGCTCGAACCAGGGTCCTCGCGTACAAAGCCTACCACCTCAACCACTACACCAGTTTCTGTTTTGGGTAAGTAAGTTGATTTTTAATTTTTTTAACCTTTTTCAATTAACAACACCCATTTTCAACATTCAAGCCCTAGATCAAAGAATCACCAAATTCGTTTCAATCTGTTAATCTCATCCAAATCAATCATGGGGCTTTTAATCCCCAATGAAACATGAGTATTTTGGTATAATAAACTTACTTGTTAGTGAAAATTTGATATGAGTTTGGTAGAGAAAAGAAATCGGTTGTTCATGCTTGAATCACGCGAAGTTGGAATGAAATGAGGTGGAATTGATGGATTAGGGAGTTATAGGAGATCAAAAGGATTCAAATGAGTATAAATATTACCTGTGATGATGTCCGGAAGCTATAGAACTACTAAGTCGCCGGAGTATAAATTTTGGGTGACTGATTCGGTAAATGCAGAAAAGAAATGAAGTGTTTTGGTGTGAGGATATGTTAGTCGAATGCAATAGACGGTCCGAGTGGTAAGGAAAAAGTTAATCGACAATTTTTGGTCCAATTTCGGGATGTCGTCGGAACCCATTTAGAAATCATCAATTCACCTCGCATCAGATTAGCTGTAACCGCGTAATTAGGGGTTCGAAACATGGTAATAGTAGTTTAGAAAAGTTCTAATTGATTAAAAATGGTTAAAAACGAGTAAATAACGGTCGCCGGAGAATTATAAGTGCCCGGAAATGGTCCGTCGCCAGAATCACGGGATTTAGGGGGGAAGGTTTGGGTTTTCTTTTTATAAATTTTACACATAAGTCCTTATAATTTTAATTTGTTTTCTTTTGGATTACCAACTTCAATTTCAAGTTTAAAAAGTTACAAGTTTGGTCCAAAGTTAATTTTTATATATATTAATTAACTAACTTAACTAAATTGAAACGTAACAATTATATAAGTGGCGTTTTATAGTATTACTTCGTTTGAGATGTTAAGAGACTATTTTTAGACTTAGAAACGTTATTTGTTTGACGTTTTCAATAAATGTTCTTGTATAAGGCACTATATATATATATATTTTTTTTAGATTAGTTAACATAAGTAGTGATTATTTAGTATACTTTAAATACTTGGAGATATAATACGATTGATTAAATAAGACGTGAATAATGTATAATCCAATGTATTTATTAATAATAATAATAATGACGAGCGTTACATCTTTTGAAATTAAATATGATTACAAATGGAAAGATAAACAACTTCGGATTCGAGTCGGGCGTTCGGATTCAGGTTCGGGGCAGATGTCACACCCAGGTCAGCCAAAGCATTGCTGACAAACAAACTACGGATCAAACAAGGGATAGTGAAACTCCCGGGATCATTCATCTTATTTGGTCGTTTGTTTTGGAGAATACCCAAGCACTCCTCATTCAAATTCAAATGTGAAAGCTCCTCGAGCTTCTTTTTGTTTGTGAGGAGGTCCTTCAAGAATTATGCATATTTGGGCATTTGAACAAGGGGTTCAACAAATAGTAAATTGATGTGAAGTTGTTTAAAAAGCTCGAGAAATTTTCCATAATGCTCTTCCATTTTCTGCTTTTTTAAGTCTGACTGGATATGGGATGGAAGGAGTGTATGGTTCGACTGGCTCCTTGGACCGTGTTGTACTTGCTGGGCTTCGCCTCAGTTGCACCTCATCCGGAAACTCAGTCTCTTCTTCTTCAATAACTAGCTGTGAAGAAGGTGATGGAACAGAATCAGTAGTCTTTCCACTTCTCATCATGAATTCATGATGGCCTTGACATGACCTTTTGGATTTGTCTCAGTGTTGCCTGAAAGGCCACCCTAAGGTCTTTTAGAAAGTAATTAGGCAATTTTCCCGACCTGGTTTTTAATGTTTTACAAGGAAGCTTTTTGATTTCTCAGTTTAGTAGCCTTCATAGTAGCCTTCCCTTCGGGTGGGGGTTGTGAGTTACTGTTAGGTCCTTGATTGTTAAGTGGAGCTTGTGGAGGATGATATTGGAAGGATTGAGTATGAGTCTGCTGGGATGGGGAACGCTGATTGAATCTGGGTAGTTGTTAGTTAAGGGAACCAGACCCCCAACCGAAATTTAGGTGATTCATCCCCCCTGGGTTAAAAGTATTACTGTAGGGATTGTTCTAGTGACGAATCTGGTTACCCATGAGGTCAACATGCTCGTGCATCATTTCCCCAGCTGAAAATCGCTACCTGGATGCGGCCCCCGGCATAACCCACCAACAGGTTTGAACACGATTCGCTGATCAAATTTTATGGAGAGAGCCTTCAACTGAGCAGTCAAAGCGATGTAGGAGTCCACCTGGTGAACTCCATGACGAGATGTCCTAGAACGTGGCACAGGATTAGAGTAGCTCTTCGCATCTACCCTTTCCAACATATCGTATGCCTCTTGCGATCTCTTTTTGCCAAAGTCCCCATTGGCATGCATGTCGAGAAGTTGCTGACTCTGCGGTATTAAGGCATTCTAAAACGTGTCACAAAATTTCCATAACTCTAAACCGTGGCGTGGGAACTTTCGAGCAAGATTCTTGAATCGCTCCCATGCATCGTGAATGGACTCGCCATCATCCTGCTCAAACGCATGAAGCCTAACCCTAAGCTTTGAGGTTTTCTCAGCGGAAAAAATACTTTTCCAAGAATTTCTCTGGCATCTAAGTCAAAGAAGTAATCCATCAGGAGGGATGTGAGACTAGCCAAGCTTTTGCTTGGTCCCTTAAGGAAAACGGAAACAGCCTAAGCCTGATAGTATCATCAGAAGTGCCATTGATTTTGAATGTAGCGCAAATTTCAAGAAAACTGTTGAGATGGACGCTAGGATCCTCATGATCCTTGCCGTCGAACTGACACATATTCTGGACCATTTGAATGGTACTAGATTTGATTTCGAAATTGTTCACTTTAGCAGTAGGCCTCTCGATACTCCATGCCAAATCAATGAGTGATGGTTTACCGAAATTTGCGATAGTTCTCTAATCCTCGGGTTCCTCCATTTGTTCTTCCTCCTCAACGGGTGTGTCGTGTTCTAACATGTCGCCCTCGATCACAGTGGCCACGAGGCGGGATCTCACCCGCAACCTTCGATGTAAGTTTCGCTCTGGTTCTTAATATGGTTCAACGATGTCAGCAACCAAAGTTATGGACATACATGAATGACAATAAAAGAAAAGACGATCACGAAACTGTTCCTAAACAAAAAAAATAATAACTATCTGATAAAAATAAAAATCAAGTCGAAAGAAAAATACACACAAGGTATCAACAATGGTCAAATTACTAACTCGAATTGTTCTCGAAATCATTGTATCCCCGATAACAGCGCCAGAAACTTGTTGTGCGTGAATATATATAAATTTTTTATGATTATTTTTCACACAAATTAAGTTTTAAAAAGGGTTTTCACCTAATATTACTATATCACACATAGAAAAGGCAAGTGTACCTATCGACTAGTAATATAGTAAAAGGTAAGAACCGGATATCAATTTGTGGACAAGGTAGTTCTCGATACTAAACGTTTGTTAATGTTTGTCCAATCAAATAGTCAAATTGGGTTTTTCTTTGAACTAAACTAGCAAATAACAAAAATATTACACTAAGAAAATTGTTAAGTAAGGGAATGAAACTATGGAAATGAGATATTATATAGACTAAGAATCCACTTAACTTTGATAATGAAGAACACTAGTGGTGAAGTCAATTTCCTTATAAGTATAACTAGACTCCCATTAAAAATATGTAACTAAAATGATTTTTGGAAAACTAGAACGATAAACACATCCTAATCACCTAAAATCATGCAGTTAAGCTCAATTGATGTCTTTTATGTCAATAACTAAAGAGGAACTAGTCATCCGCTAAAATGTCCTAGTCTCATAATTAAAGCAAAACTAGAACAATAAACACATCCTAATCACCAAGAATTGCATAAAGTAGACAACGTTATGAAATATTCCAACTTATAATTCTTAACCAAGTCATGTAAATCTAGAGATTCTTGCCACAATTCCAAACCTACAATTCTAATATATTCAAGAAATTATGACATCACAATTATCTTTTCAAACATCCTGTGAAAGAAAGCATACTTGTCCAATATTCATGTCATCTAATTTTCCATTTATTATTTCTAATCTCATGGCATAAATCATATAAACATTCATTTATAAGATTTACAAAAAAATGTCAAGAAGAAGGGTTTTTTAGCATATCAAATTCCTAACAATCATCAACATCACATGACAATCAAATTTAGACAAGTATACAACATCATTGGAAAATTACCATGACTTCATCATGGTTCTTAACATAAAAACATCACCAAATGTCTAAGTTTCATTCATCATCAAAGCATAAGTATCATCCTAATCTAAATAGTATGAGTATTTAGCCCATAAGGCTTACAAAAACTACAAGATACATAGTTAAACTAGTTAAAAACATAATTAAACTAACTAGAAATTCAAACCGAAAACATGCAAGGATAATGTAGGATGATTGGTTGATGATTCTTAAGTCTTCAATGTCTCCCAATGGTTTCCAATGGCTTCCAAGGGATCCAAATTATTGTTTTTAAGTTTTAAAATGCTCTCAAAACTCAACAACCAGAAACGCATGAAAATAAGGCTTTTTATAGCAATTTGCAGATGAGCACTACCTCAAGCACGATCATGCTCGAGGCAGTGTTGGCAGCTACAATGCTAACTTTCTTGCTCAGACATTTCGTATTTTTCTTTTTTGGCTAAGTCTCGATTCCCGTCTCGAGGTGGAAAAGCATGGTCGTGCTTAGATCAAGCACGGGAGTGCTCTAGTCAAAACAACAGGCTCGCCCTTTCGATGAATGGACACAGTTTCTAACAATCTCAGAAATAGTCTGAGCACTGGCAGTGCTTGACCTACGCACGGGAGTGCTCTGACCAATCTAAGGAGCACCACCTAGTGCATTGCCTGTGCTTCCGGGCTTGATGATCTGAGCACAGCCGTGCTTGGTTTGAGCATAACTATGCTTCAACCTGGACTTGGTCAATTTTGCACCGAAACGCGTCTTTTGGGTCGTACTTTCCATCGGTGGGTTGTCTTGGCTGTAAAATCACAAAAATCACAAATAAGTACTTGAACTAATAAAATTACAACCAATTAACAACTAAATTTAGATTAAATATAAAGAACAAATATGTATATTTTTATACATATTAATACACCGTATACATACCAATCTATATCAACATAGAGACATTTGGAGTTTCATTCAACTAGTAGTATTCGCTCGCTCGCGCAACTTTGTTATCATATGAGCTTCTGAAATCAAGTGTCATTTCTACTTGGTAATGCGCAAAGTCTACAATCTAAACACCATATATCCACTCAAACCAATTAAAAACAGAGGCAATGCTCATATTCTTATAATATAGAGCATAGTATTAATGGTAAAATAAGACGAAGAAGTAGACATAGGTTACGAATATGAAAAACCACAATCCATCGCCACCCTTCGATGTTGAAAGTAGCATGTTTCATATTTTTTGAAATTACTTTTACTATTGAGTCCTTGATTGGCTCATGCTCACATGATTATATACCAACTGTTATAACCAGATATATAGCGTAAAATCTTAGTATTTGAAAATTTGTAATTAAGTTTTATGGTTTTTTGTTTACAATGAAATTAGGTTACCACTGTTATAGCTTATATATAGCTTATATATAGCATATATTATTAGATCCCCATTAATGAAAAATTGAAACTCTGTGCTCAAGATTTGTTTAAAATATGTTTGACTCCTCTTCACATGATTATATCCATGTACTATAGAATCTTGATAACCATAATGCAAATTTCGGCTTAAGATTTGTGGGTTTTTATTTGAAATAACATTCAAATAAAAAGCCAAATCAGAATACGATAGTGCAGCTAAACAAACAATCCAATTTCATATGTACGGTTCTAGTTATAGTTAACTACATAAACTACTCACCTGCCCTAAAAACTTTACATAGCAAGGTTTCAAAATAAAAAACCCATTGAAAATCCAAACAAACTACAATATGTTTATAAACAACCACAATCGATAATAGAAACCAACTATATACTGAAAGGATAATTGCAAAGAAGGATTGTAATTCAAATCGATGTTCTGGGACTGGTATGGTCTCTAAACCGTTGCCTCTATCTATCAAACACGCAAAGTAACTAGATTAGTAGAAGAACACGGGCCTGGTGGAAGGGGGTTTCTCACCGTCGTATATCCTTCTCTTCATATCCCAATCCCATCAAACCTCAGAAGCCGAAGACGACTGCAAGGCCTTCATCACCGTCGTTGATTATGATCACCGACATATCCAACACTAACCGTACCACCGCCATCGCATCTCCTATCTTCGTCTTCAGCCGCTTCCTCTCCCGTGCAATCTCCTCTTTCTCTCTCTAGTTTATGTGTTTCTGAAAGAGATAGACAGAAATGAAACATGTATGAAAATACCCAGCTTCTCAAACAAAATTACAAAAAGGCCATCGGTTACTGTTTTACTGTTCAATTTCTTTGGTTTTTCAATATAAGGAGAATGATACACACATAAGTATATGTATACATATTGCTACATATATACATACACATAATAAGATACATCGGCTGTAACATACATGTAGGGGTTTAAACGAGCCGAGCCGAGCTCGACACGTTTTAGTTTAACAGAGCTCGAGCTCGACACGTTTCAAGCTTTATTTCCAAAGCTCGAGCTCGGCTCGTTAGAAAGTTTTCAAGCTCGAGCTCGGTTTGGGCTCGGCTCGTTTGTTATTTAGTTATATTATATATATTTTTTTGTATATCTAAATTTATATATATTTATAATCATACATCTTATATATAACAAATACATATTATTTAATTTTATAATTATTTTTAATTATATTTATGAATATATATTTATACAACAAAAAAACATATAAACAAAAAGCTCGATAAGGATTGACGAGCTTTGAATGCAAAGCTCGAGCTCGTTAACAAAATGAACATTATTTCAGGCTCGGGATTGGGCTCGAGCTCGTTAAGGCTAGGCTCGAACGAGCTTTTTACCGAGTCAATCTTGAGTAGCCTGCGAGCTGGCTTGATACATTTACACCCCTAAATACATGCATTTAAACCCACAATTTGTTGTAACATACATGCTATACACATGTGCACATACATACCTACATTTATATCTCTACTACCGCTACTTCTTATATGTTTGCATACACTTAACTATAAACACACACAAACATATATACAATACATTCATACATCTTACATGTTGTTGTTACATATAGATACATATATACATTTATGAAAACTGAAAATACATAAATGTTGTTCGTACATCCATATGTGACACGCGACCTGAACGAGAACAAAAGAAAACAATATATATATATATATACATATACATATATGTATGTATGTATAATATTCAGTAAAACTGCATCTATGCGCTAAGCACATATAGAGACTTTAGTATGTGCATATCGCATAGATTAAAGATTACTGGGTGCGAGTTTCAAGGGGTTGCACATGGTTTCTCGATACCACCCCATCTATGCGATAAGCACAAATGGAGGCATGAATTGTGCGTATCGTATAGATCATGTTTTTCAGCTATATAAACTCAGCTCGACCACCAGCCACTTTGCACCCAAAATCTCTCTCTTCACTCTCTATCTCTCAAGAATCCGGCGAAGCCCAGGTGAGTTCCTGACAAGGTTCTAGCAAGGAACGAAAGCGTGGTTCGAGTTCGAGTTTGCTCACGAGGCATCTACGGGATATCTTTGGTGTAAGGTAAGACTCGTTTTTAAGATTCTTCAAGTTATATTCCATTAGTGTATATATATGCATACACACTTATATATACACCTAATATGATGAACGGGATATTGATAGTAGTTTATAAGTTCGTCATGATAGTGAATGGTGTCTGTTTGCTTGAGCCGTGAGTTGGATCTATAGGAAGTGTTGCTGAAGTGTTGTGTAATTCTAATCCAAAACAGACTAGAACCTACTCTACTAGATTTGCTAGGTAAAGTTATGAAATACCCTTACCTACTTAAGATATTTATGATTTAGGTTTATGGGTAAGCCAAAATTTTAGAATAAAGCATTTTTAGTAAAATACTAATAATCCTTAATGAAAATATTATATGTTTTAGTAAAGTCCATGAAAATAAAACCTTGTGAGAAACATAGTGATTTTATATGGTGGCTTTTTTAAAAGAACGATATTGACAACATAGGAAAACCTAACTCAAATGCTGAGGCATTATGAGTGAGATGAACTTAATAAGGGCTAAAGCCCTTACCTAAGTCAGAAAACATGTCTCATGTGATGAATATAGGTAGGGAAATATCGATGGGATTATTTCAAGAGGAATATGTCTTGATAGTATGAATTGGTTACAAGGTAACGTTGATTATCCGCTTAGCCACCAACTCGTGACATTTTTACTTAGATTACACCAAGGTGGGTCTAACCACCCCACTTTTACATCTTTTATGATTTTGGGGTTGTATCTGAGCTTGTATGAAAAGAATGAAATGAAATGTTTTAATTATGGTGTGTATTGTAAGTTAGATCCCACCTGGTGATTCAACACGCCTCAGCTATAGGTTAGTCTGGCTCGTGGTGGTGTTGGTCTATGGTAATAAGCTTCGCGTTAAGAATCATCCCAACAAAAAAAGACGGTGGTTATATACCACAAGTAAAGTCATTAAGGTAGAGCTTCGTGCTAAGAGGTAGTTCTACGGAGGAACTATCGACTCCACCTCAGGATGTGTATGCGTCTAGTTAGATCCTTCTAGGTAGATTGATAGCTCGCTAACAAGAAAAGTAACAGCCTAGTGTAACCTCACCATAATATCGTCCGCTTTAGCGGTTGGTACGCCCTCCAGCGTAGTCCCTTACTGTTTTTAAAACGCGTCATAATGGTGAGGGTATCAAGCTCCTTATATGGAAGTCTTTGTTCTCCCTCATAACCAATGTGAGATCTTAAAAGAAAGGCACCACTTACTCCGGGGTCACGCCTCGGTATTCGATGATGACTATATGGCATATATTTGTCATATAGGTGCCTTATTATCTTCTGTAGTGACATATACATTAACAGGTACTAACGGCTATTGACGTCACGAGACGCCATTAGTGAAGAGTTGGCTTGTAGACAATACTCATCAATATCACTACACACAATATATAAGTTGATGAATGAATGAAGTTATTATTTTTGTATTGGTTATGACTTATGACTCACCAACGCATAGTTATTGACGTCTTTTGGCTCGTGATGCAGGTACAAGAAATGTTCGTGGACGTTAGCTAGGATGACTTAGCTAGAGTCGGACGATTGATGTTCTCCACATAGGAGACGTGCCTAATTTGATAAACACATGGGAATAGTGTCCGTAGTAGTAGTTTTGTGTAATGCACTCACGGCAAGAGTTAGACATCTTATTATTATTATCGTTATCATTATGACATTATGAAAAGTATTAAATTGTGTCACAAAATGTGGTCTTTTATATAAGTTTTCCGCTGTTTATCTTATTCTTTGGCTTGTTATGATGCAACTAGCCAGCCCCTGAGGGCGGGGCCTGACACCATACATACATACATACGGTTCATACATATACATACTACATACATGTTGTCATCCATATACATACACATACAATATATCTATACATACATATATATATATATATCCTTTAACATACACCATCACACACACACACATATATATAAAACTCGATGCTACAACTATAATACATATGGTTTCATACTGTTAACACACGCGAAACTCATTTGTTTCTATTTCTACATTCCGTAAGTGAGCCCGGGCTTGGTAAAGGCCAATCTTTGTAAAGGCTCAAATATATGTGGAACACATGTTGAACGTAAAGGCCAATCTTTGTAATTTTCTTAGTTAAAGGCCATGCTTGAAGTTTGGTATAAACAAAAGTGCAATTTACTCTACTTTAAATCACTTTTAATCAAAACTAAATCGTTTTGATGAGTTTCAAGTGTAAGTTACAACCTTAACAACAACATGTCTCTTTTCTATTATAATATAGCAAAATAAATTTGCTGCTTAGAATCGTGTGAGAGGATCTCTCACAGTATTTTATATTTAAAATCTCTTTTATAGTAAACATGTACCTCAAATGATACGTGGCACGTTTCTAGTTCTCATCACTCTCAATTTTCCCTCTTAAACACCAAAACATTTATCCACGCGGACCTAATTATGTACTCGCTGACTAGACATTCCGATTAATAAAATTGGAATTGAAGTTCCATATCTAATAGAATTGAATTTCCATAACTAATTTCCTGATTTGATTTAAAATCCAAAATTGAAGATGATTACATATTCCGAAATTCATGTGTTACACGGGTCATATGAACCATACATTTGGTTATTTGCTTTTATTTGAAGTGTTTAAATGTTATATGATTCTTTGATGCTTAGCATTTTTATTAATTACATAAATTTAATTACCCAACCCGTGTAGTACATTAGTAATACTCTAGTATATAATATATTATAATAATACTAATTATATTTTGGTTCCATAATATTTAGAAGAATCTCGAAAAGTTTAATAGTAGTTACATTTTCAACATTCTCCTAATAGGAGTGTGCAAAAATTGTTTGTATTTGATATGCCAATAATTATGTATAAAAATGAAACTTAAGAATAAAGTTGGTAATAACCAAAATATAAATACCTCACTATTATTTTACCACACACAACTTCTTTATACAAAACTAGGTACAACGATAAAATGTAATTATTTGTTCTACTATTGAAAATAGAATTAACCTAGAAAATGCGATGTAAAGTATGTGAATATATATTAAACACCAAGTGAACTTTGTTAATGTATTGCTCAGACAAATACCAATCATCCATTTTTAAACTCCAAACCCAAAAGAGAAACACCATACTATGAGATGATAATGTAAAATTGTGGTAAACTTCATAGTCCCAATAGCTTATTCAACTCTAAGATGTAAAGAATAACATTGAATATACTGTCATCTTGAACGCTACACCAAGAAAACACATCAATACATTTCAAACTAAGCACAACTTGAATGATTCCATATGCATTTACCAAATCCACACCATAAAATACTTTTGTAAGGTCAAAGGACCTTAATACACTTTTAAACACACTATGTAATAATCAAGGGGCCAAAACATTCTATGCTAATAATTGTGAATAGATAAGGTATACTTTTGTTTGAAGATGACTAAAATATGTTTTTGAGAGAATGGAGGTTGGCAAATGCTATCACCTGCTTGATCTATGAATATTGTTGCAACACCATATAACCTGAACTGCAAAAGGAAGCTTCATATTATTAGTTACAACAAAATTCAGCTTCAAATTCAAATAGTCTAATGTCTAAATCAGGAAAAGATACACTGTTTGCAATGAGATTTCACAAAGCAAGCCAACCTTTTCTTTGTGATTTCATTCTTACATTAAGATCGAGTCAAGTGGGTTGGAGTTATGAAAATTTACCTGAGTAAAAGATAGATTCCCAATTTCTTCGCTAATAATTAACAGTCAAAATATTAACTAAAGGTTGTAACATATTGGAGTTGTTAATAATTACGTGAGTAAGAGATTTCCAATCATAATTAGCATATCAAATATAAACATCTCAAAAATCTGAAATCCAAACTTTAGCATGAAGCACTACCCCTGAATTCAAAACATGATAGACAGTTAAGAAGTTTCCATTAGAAATACCTTCACATAAAGTAAATTAAGCTGTTTCTAAATAACAGCTGTTGATCATATCCATACATTCACCAAAAATAATGTAACAATCCGAATTGAGAAAAAGAAACAGTTAAGTAGCTTTTTACATGATTGTCTAAAAAAGCAAAGAAAAACCCAACAGTTTGCTTCCATTCAAGACTCTAAACCTTGTATCTTTTTTTAATCAAAACTTAATACGTGATAAGCAGATAAACAATCCCATCAACCCCTACTTAAAAGAAACGTTGTGGGAACACAAAGTAGAAGTTAAGAAAAGTGAGTTTTTATATGTTCTCAAAATCAATAATCATAAAACACTTGAGCAATCACAGTGGCAATGGTTTTCCATGTTAGAGAAATAAACATACTAACATATTGCAAAGTAAACTATTACATGTGACGAAGTCAGTACAACATATTCTAAAAACACAACTACAAAATAAACTTTACTATAATACACATTGCTTCGTGGAGTTTACTAATAATGTTATGTTCAAACACAAATTATTCAATGATAGTTCAAACCATGAGATCTTGGTGGTTGAAAACATAATGCATCCCCAGATTCAAATTAACAATGAACTTTCAAACATAATGTGTATATAGATGCAAACTATGAAGAACAAATCCAAAGATACTTACCATGCCTAATCAATAACAAAACAGCGTAAAAGGTAAGATAAATTACCAAATCATACATCCAGGACCTGCTAATCAACAATAAAAACACTCGCCTTGCCTATTATGTACCATGCTTCAACACTTCCAACATTAAAACACGAAAAAAGCAAGATGCAACCAGCTTCAAAATGTGAAGATGATGTAATGAATCTTACATGATTTAGGATGCAAAAGAAAAGAACTTGATTTAGTGTCGAAGATGAACAAAACAGAGAGCAATCGAGCAGTGCTGGGTTGAATGATGTAGAAACAGAACTTCAATGTTTTCCGCTCAAAATATGGCGAATACCTTTGACAAAACCAACTGATCAAACAAAAAATTATTACCTTTTGTTGCAAGAAATCAAACATTATGCATGTGTTTATTTGCACATTTATGGTAAAGTTCAAATTTGCGCTACAGAAAAATACTCAACGTAAATAAGAATTGAGTTTGTTATCATATACTTTTAAGTTACATAATATTAGCAGCTAAAAACAAAATTCATCAATGGTTACAAGTATAGTTGCCTTTTGTGGTTTATGTTTTACCAGCAAATACAATATTTCCTTTCGGTTCACATGGCTTATAAAGGAGTTCCATGACAATA
>JAOYNQ010096272.1:0-15219 GCA_026259685.1 Tagetes patula | reverse complement strand
TGTTGAACACGAATCCTCAGCCATGTTTTTGCTTCTGCTTCTACTCATTTCTTGTATTGTATTTTATTTCGGTTGTAATCATATTGTAATTTACTTGTTTTCTTTATTTTCTTTGTATTGTAAATGAATTTAAAGATTAATATTGTGTATTTGTACGGACGGTTCCTACAGTTACTACGACATATATACCCTTGGAAATGTGGAAGCCAAATAATGGTTTCCAGATCAAGATGAATACTTATCGTTTCAAAATATGTCTTCCATTTTCACCGGTTACCTCCGTGACCACGAGGTTGAGACAACTTTTGGAAATCAATTTATGTTTCGATGAAACTAGACGTTATATCCCTGCAAATTTTGAAAATATTATATTTATGGTTCGGTCTTCATGGAGGCTTTAAGTTCACCTTGGTCTTAGTTACATGACTTTTGCAAATATTTTATTATTTACTTTATAAAGTACTAGCACTTATGGTTTTTGTTTTTAACTTTAATTTAAATCACTTTGGACGTTCTACAATAGCTTTATTTATGTTTTTATCTGTCTTAACATACGAGTTGAAAACAAATGATCCGTCGTGAGCTCATGAAGATGAGACGGAAATTAGTCGTACTTTCTATACATCTCTTCGATAAGATCCAGATTTTTCCATCACCAGATATCATTCAAAGGGAGCTCGGGGATTTCCGGTTTTTCTTTACCTTTACCTTTTACATCTTTTTGTTGTTGGACGTTGACGGGTTTCTTCTCTTTGTCTGTCACCTCATTCGTTGGAGCTGGAGCAACGTTTCTCACTGAAGATTCAATGTTTAGTTTATTGACATAAGTTTACAATAAACATATGTGTTATATAACCTTATATAGGTAAAGAAAACTCTATGCTTAAATTTAAACAATACCTGACACATCATCTAAATTAACATTAGTGTGCTCCATACTAGATTTTTAAACTCTGAAAAAACAAAATAAAATAAGTTTGTAAGCACATTATAGCAATAGTTTGAAAAAAATGCAAACATATCAAATGAAAAACGACATTGATGTTATAATAAAAAAAGCACAAGTCATTAAACATATGAAAACATATTACTAAGTTATAGCACACCTACATTTCACCTATCATGCAAAACCCCGCGATACACGACATTTGAGGTTTACACACCGTGTTGTTTGAAATCTCTTGCAGGATGTACTAAACCTTTGTATTCCCACGTAATATCCCTCTTGATAACGCCACATAAAGCTGCCCATGAGAAAAATCAAAAATACGGAAGATAAACGCCAACATGAGGGATTGTTTGACCTTGAGTTTTATTGATGGTCATTGAAAAACTAAGTCGAATGAGAAATATGAAAACATATTACTAAGTTATAGCACATCTACATTTCACCTATCATGCAAAACCTCGCGATACACGACATTTGAAGTATACACACCGTGTTGTTTGAAATCTCTTGCAGGATGTACTAAAACCTTTGTATTCCCACGTAATATCCCTCTTGATAACTCCACATAAAGTTGCCCATGAGAAAAATCAAAATACGGAAGATAAACGCCAACATGAGGGATTGTTTGACCTTGAGCTTTATTGATGGTCATTGAAAAACTAAGTCGAATGAGAAATTGTTTTCTTTTAAGATTGAAAGGAAACATTTCATCCTTAGAAAGACTTAGAGGGATTCTAGTAAGAAAAACTCATTTTACTGCATGTTGACCTACGGCTATCTTGGCATCAATAACATTGCATTGGAAGACTCTACATATAAACCGTGTGCCATTACATAGACTGTGTGAAGGATCGATATTCCGTAAAAGTATAATAGGGCTCCCAATCTCCAAGCGAAGCTTATGAGGCGGGAGTCCACAAACAGTTAGTGCGTTCAAGAACTCAACAGTATAAAAGTTGTGGTGATCATCTTCTAGCATATCAAAACTATAGTAAACTTTTTCCTCCCCTTGGAACACGCCAATCATTTTGTCAATTATTTCATAAACACTCTCATTTTTTGTGTATCATATTGCTCTTTTGATTAAGTAATCCGAAGATCGGAAATTTTCTTGAATCGTAGGTAATACAACATGGATCAAATCTTTTCACCGATTTTTTTATCTATGCATGGAACTGTCATGTTGTTTGGTATACGGATAAATGTACCTTCGATTGACTATTCGGTTCCATTACCAACTCTAACGAGGAAATCAGAAAACCACAGATCTGTACGCACTCTCATGTTTATAGTCAGACACATCTTCTTCGTTACAGACCACAAAGGTGACATCCGTAGACTGACGTCTACAATCTATGTGCGAGTGCCACATTTGATGACCGGCAACACCTGCCAGAAATCCCCGCCAATTACCATTATCTTTCCACCAATAGGAAGACTAACGCCTGTAATATCCTGCGATGTTCGATCTACGGCCTCTATCCCGTGACGCTTTGCCAAAGATGCCTCGTCCCATATAATTAAGGCAGCCAACCTAAGTATTTCAGCTGCACCGCTTTGTTTTTTTATCATGCGCATCGAGTTATTGTCAAGGGTAATATGAATTTTGAACCTCGAGTGAGCCGTTCTTCCTCCAGGCATATTATTCGCTGCAACAACAGATGAGGCGGTCGCAAGAGCAATACGACCACGTGAACGAACTTGATCCAACAAAGCTTTATACAAAAAGGTTTTCCCCGTCCCACCAGGTCCATCTACAAAAAACACACCTGAACGGTCATCATCCACATGCGTCATGATTTCATCAAAAACCCTTTTCTGGTCTGAATTCAGATTGTCTTTTCCACGTAAGTGTTCAGGATCCACAGCTATCTCATACTCCTCCTGTACCTCACGGGAACTTGCGTGCTGTATGTTTTCTTGTCTTATATCAGGAAGATCGAAATCACGAATATGTTTACCCGTAGATTATAGAAAGATCCTAACGTTTGTTAGAACCATATTCAGTACTCGTTCCGCGTTCTGTAAATTTAAAAAAATAATCTTCAGAAAGTGAATCGAAGTGTTCATTCCACAACCTATGAATAGAGAGGCTTCCGTGAGACATTGTGATAAACATTGTCATCGTTCTCTATTAACATGTGCTCTAGAGCCGCTTTTCGAAATGTTGGATGCGTTACACCATTAATTGTGTGAATATTTTCAAAAGAAGTAAGTCATCTTACATTTAACAAAAGCAGTCGCAAGTAGTAACTTTCACCTTCAGCAGGATGAGCAGCAACAATACGGCCTCGATGTCTCTGAGCTTTACGTTCGTTCCATTTATGTGTGCTTTCATTCCATGTGAAGTGTTTAGGAAAATATTTATTAAGATATTGTCTTGCATTGGGGATCGACCTGTTTGCTTTAAAAAATGCAGTGAGCATGCTATCCATGTCTGACTCCCTATCAACAATGTTTTCCAGCGTATCATTCTCTCTAAATCTATCATCAGCATATTTGGGAGATGAAGCTATAAGGCCAACACCGAAGGATGGATTTTAGAAAGGTCGAATGAAAAAATATGCCACATAGCCTCCGGCGAAGACATATAACGCGCATCCTGATATCTTTTTATCTCATTAATAACACCTTGCTCGTCTTCATCAACGTGAATAACTTGCTTGTCGTGTCCTTTGTAAACATATTTGAGCAGATACTTAACAGATTTTATACTTGAACAAACCTCAACATAATGTGGTAGCTAAACATCATCAAAAGCCTTGGGTTATAACGGACGACCCGTCTGTTATCAAGATTTAATCCTCGTACATTAACACTAATATTGTTGTCTCTTCTTATGTATATAAAGGATATGAATCATCTCCTTGCGTACATCAACACTAATATTGTTCATTAAACCATCTAGGATAATGAAACTAACACACCGGTGGATCACCCTGCATACAAGGACTGTTTTTCCGTAAAGCACCGCAAGGACCATGCATGCAACAACTTCAGGCCACTAAGGATTACAAGTCATCGTCAAGAAAAAATCGGGACGTCTGTTGTCTTGAACTAAAGTCATGAAATCTAAAAAACGGCGTCGCATATTGCGAGGCCCTCCAACGAAATTCGCAGGCAACACAATCCGTTTTTTCGACTCTGTTTGGCTGAACCTCCCCAGCATGCAAACAATCAACAATACCTTGGTATAGATCAGCTCGTATCTTACTTTGGTGGTGTTCAACATACTGTAAACGGGATGTCTCAATATTTATGTAAATATCAACGACAAATTTTTGTAGCATCCGACCACCTAACAATATTAAGTTCTCGATCGGGCACATCTGAAACTTGTAACAATAGTACAGTCGCATGGCTACTATTGTCCTACCACTTTTTTTGTTAGCACTTGGATGCAAATAACAGATTAAATTATTAGATCAAAATATAACTCGTCTTTAAAAAACTACAATACTTTTCCGTACCTCCAGGTCTTCGTCGATGATCTCCGGTTGGTAATTAACTTCACTGATTGAGACTCCTTTACGTGGTATGTTAGGATGCCATCCCGACTCACCATTAGGAACCTAAAGAACATGTGTTTTATGAATAATAATAATCATAGGTGTAAATCTAAATTTATGTTAATCATATACCTTAGATGTCGTTGGTCGGTGTACACCCTCTAGTCAACCTCAGCAGAAGTGTTAAGGGTGACTTTATAGTTGTCTAGAGGACCCAGCTCGGAAAGTCTACCGAATGTCACTGCTTAAGGATTTATAGAAAGAAAACGTGTCAACGTCTTAATAATATTCCGATCAAGGTTTGGCCATCAGAGCCTATGTTCTAGCTCGGTTCCAGGGTCATAAAAGTACAACTGTAAGTATGGTGTTCCATCCTTGGAGACTAACTGTCAATTCTATGATATATTCCTTTATGTGCACGAAAGGTATATACCCCATCCCTCATATTTTTCAGTGTTTCATCTAACGTGATGACCATCGAGGCAAAGCTAAAATTGGTGTTATAATCTCGTATGTTGGACCTAAACAATATGCCAATTTCATTTAGAGATCCCTGGTGAAATTTACTGGCTTTTCACATTGCAAAATGAAATTAGCATATTGTTTAGGTCCAACATACGAGCTTATAACACCAATTTTAGCTTCGCCTCGATTGGTGTCACGTTAGATGAAACACTGAACAATATGAGGGACGGGGTATATACCTTTTGCGCACATAAAGGAATCTATCACAGAATTGACCTGTTAGTCTCAAGGGATGGAACACCTGGATACTTAAAGTTGTACTTTTATGACCTGAAACCAAGCTAGAACATAGGCTCCGATGGCTAAACCTTGATCGGAATATTTATGAGACGTTGACACGTGTTCTTTATACAAATCCTTACGCAATGACATTTGGTAGACTTTCCGAGCTATGTCCTCTAGACAACTATAAAGTCACCCTTAACGTTTCCGTTGAGGTTAACCAGAGGGTGTACAACCGACCAACGACATCTGAGGTATATGATTAACATAAATTTAGATTTATACCTATGATTATAATTATTCATAAAATACATGTTCATTAGGTTTCCAGTATCTGGGTTGAAGGCAATGACAATATTACAACATATAAACGAAGTATTGTTGTGTACGGAAAGTCGGAGGTTCTCAAACTATTCAATCGTACTTTGGACGTTACGATCCATTATGCTATCCTATGGATTTTCCTAATGGTGAGTCAGGATGGCATCCTAACATACCACGTAAAGGAGTCCCAATCAGTGAAGTTAATAACCAATCGAAGATCATTGACGAAGACCCTAGAGGTACGAAAAAGTATTGTAGTTTTTTAAAGATGAGTTATATTTTTATCTCTCATTTTTATATCCAGGTGCTAACCAAAAAAGTGATAGGACAACAGTAGGCATGCGAGAGTACTATTGTTACAAGTTTCAGATTCGCCCGATCGAGAACTTAGTATTGTTAGGTGGTCGGCTACTACAACAGTTTGTCGTCGATATTTACATAAAGATTGAGACATCTCGTTTACAGTATGATGAACACCACTAAAGTCAGATACGAGCTGATCTATACCAAGGGATTGTTGATTGTCTGCCTACTAGGGAGGTTCATCCAAACAGAGTCGGACAATGGATTGTGTTGCCTGCGAGTTTCGTTGGAGGGCCTTGCGATATGCGACTCAGTTTTTTAGATGCCATGACTTTAGTTCAAGACGAAGGACGTCTCGATTTCTTCCCGACGATGACTTGTAATCCTTAGTGGCCTGAGATATGTGGTAACTTAAAACCAGGCCAAACTTCACAAGATTGTTCAGATTTTGTTTCTAAAGTTTTCAATGCCCGATTAGAGGAGCTTAAGCATCATCTATTCAAGAAACGTATACTCGGTCATGTTAAATCATACGTTTACGTCATCGAGTTTCAGAAGCGTGGTTTGCCGCTTGCACATTTCTTCCTTATCATGCACGCGGAAGATAAAATGGCTAACCCGGATCATTATGATAAGGTTCTGTGTTCTGAGATTCCTGAACAGGTATGACATCAGAAGCAACACGAAGTTGTTGTTAAGCACATGATGCTTAGTCCCTGCGGTGCTTTACGGAAAAACAGTCCTTGTATGCAGGGTGATCCACTGGTGTGTCTGTTTCATTATCCTATAGGGTCTAATGAACATACGACGCAAGGAGAGGATTTCTATCCTTTATACAAAAGGAGAGACAACAATATTAGTGTTGATGTACGAGGATCAAATCTTGATAACAGATGGGTGGTGCCTTATAACCCAAGGCTTTTGATGATTTTTAACTACCACATGAATGTCGAGGTTTGTTCAAGTATAAAATCTATCAAGTACCTCTTCAAATATGTTTACAAAGGACATAACAAGCAAGTTATTCACGTTGATGAATATGGCCAATGTGTTATTAATGAGATAAAAAGATATCAGGATGTGCGTTAAGTGTCTTCGCCGGAGGCCATATGGCGTATTTTTTCATTCGACCTTTCTAATATCTATCCTTCGGTGTTGGCCTTACAGCTTCATCACCCGAATATGCAAATGGTTAGATTTAGAGAAAATGATACGCTGGAAAATATTGTTAATAAGAAGTCAGACAAGGATTCCATGCTCACTGCATTTTTTAAAACAGGTCGATCCCCAATGCAAGACAGTATCTATATAAAGATTTTCCTAAACACTTCACATGGGATGCAAGCACACGTAAATGGAACGAACGTAAAGCTCCTGGACTATGAGGCCGTATTGATGCTGCTAATCCCGGTGAAGGCTAAAGATACTACTTGCAACTGCTTTTGTTAAATGTAAGAGGACCTACTTCTTTTAAAAATCTTCGCATAATTAATGGTGTAACGCACCCAACATTTCGAAAAGCGGTTCTAGAGCACAGGTTAATAGAGAACGATGACAATTTATCACAATTTCTCACGGAAGCCTCTCTATTTCAGTTTTCTGGCTCATTGAGAAGGTTGTTCGCTACAATAATGGTACTTTGCGAACCTGGTGATATTCGTAGATTGTGGAATGAACACTTCGATTCGCTTTCTGAAGATTATCATTAACATTGCAGACATTAGGGTCTTTTTACAATCTACAGGTAAGCATATTCCTGATTTCGATCTTCTTGATATAAGACAAGAAAACATACAGCACGCAAGTTCCCATGAGGTACATGAGGAGTATGAGATAGTTGTGGATCTTGAATACTTACGTGCAAAAGACGATCATAATTCAGACCAGAAAATGGCTTTTGATGAGATCATATCGCATGTGGATGATGATCGTTCAGGTGTGTTTTTTGTAGATGGATCTGATGGGACGGGGAAAACCTTTTGTATAAAGCTTTGTTGGCTCAAGTTAGTTCACGCCGCTATATAAATAGTTTCTTATTCTTATATTTCTTAAAGATCATACTTAAGGGACTTCAATTATACAAGAATGAAAATATAATTTTATTTTGTTAAATCATACATATATATTATTTCTAGTATAAATTATATTTGGGAGCGGTCATGCATAAAATTATCTTTATATGGCTTGTTGGGGATTCATACGGTGGAAACTTTTCGTACGGTGGAAACTTTTCATGCAATGTTAAGAAAAGCAATTGTCTTTTGTATCTCGGGTCAAGTTGTTTCATTTGTCGAAGAGTATGTTACGCATAATTTTTTTTAAAAGTTAGTTACACTTTTTTTTTCATGTCATTTTCTAAAACTTAACAAATCTCATGTTTCAATTATTGAGAGTATTTTACGGTTAATTGAGTTTATTAGGATTCAATGTTCGATTGTTATTAATTTTAGTCTATGTTCTTCATGAGGGACATTTTGTTTTTATTATATTCTTACACATTTGTATTGGTGTTTTAGTTTTATATACATTTATTATATATTTCTTTATGTATACATTATGTTGCTATATGATGCTTCGAATTGTTAATTACATATTTCAAAAGCCTAATTGAATTTAGAATTAATAACTAATAACTGAATATAACTAAAAGTAACAATGCACATAAAAATTAGTATATACACCCCTACAACTTCAAATGCAACCCAAAATCACAACTAGAGCCTATTAAATCTGTTAAGAAAACGAAACCCAAAAATTTCTTACAGATGGATACGAGCCAAAATAAATATTAATTATATTATTATGTTGTCTGTTATATACATAAATCTATCTATTTTAGTACTTGAACAACTTTCCTATGATCTGTCTAGTTCTTCATCTTTGTCGAAGATTTCAAACAAATCTTTTAATTTTTTTGTGTGTGACTATGTAAACCATCCGTTAGCACCATCAAGACATACCTCGACGACAGTGCAAGAGAATGATTTCTATGTTTCTGATAGATCGTTGTTTGCTTCGTTTAGTTTTAGGGTTCACAGAGGCACATTTACTTTGTTGATGTTATATTCTATGTTTCTGATTGATCATTTTTTACGTTGTATTTTTTTTGGTTAAACTAGGGTGGTGCTAGTGAGTTTGGGATAAATTGCAAGGATTTGATCTGAATTTATCACCATTGCTTTATGTGATATTTTTCTGAGTATAAAGGCTCTAGACATGGTACTAAATAAAACATAGTCGTGGTACCTCTATCTATAGGAAGTTGACTCGGTATGCCTATCTCCTAAGGTTCTATGGCCGCACGAATGAGCATATAAGCGAACCTCACATCATACGAATCACTCATACATCAAAATATGATAATATTTAGCAATTCCATGCTTCAAATAATGCATAACAATACATACCTTGTCGAGTGTCTAATGCTCCTAATGTCTCAAAGTTCCACGCAGTACATCCGGACCTGATCAAGTGTCTTATGCTCCTAATGTCTCAAAGTTCCACCTTAAAAATCTTAAGTTCCAGTATCTAAACACGAAGTTATAACATGCTATTCATCAAACTCAAAACAATTGTTCAAATATCTTAATAAAATCACCAAATAAAAAAAATTCACCACTAAAACTATGCCACTTCAAAGTTTACTATTCAAAAATTTCACATTTCAATATATGGAAGATTCAATATATGGAAGAATAGGTTATAACATGCATGGTTTTAAGCATATATATAAATTTCACATACAAACTACGTTTTCAAAAACAGATCGAGCACAATAGAAAACAAGGCGTGACGGTTTACCCACGGTATGAACGAAAGATGCATAATGACTTGTTTGCCTGATTTTCACAGCGGCGCGGCTCAAAATATATGGAAGAATAGGTTATAGCATGCATGGTTTATGTAGTATGACTTGTTTGCGTATTATTGTTGGCGATTTTTCATCAGTCCCACAAGACTGCTTTCGTATACTGTGTGATTTGTTCAGGTCGGCTTTGTTTTCCCTATCGTGGCTAAAAATAATCTTTTGATAGTTTTTCTCGACCAACACATAAGATCCTTCTTTTCTTTTAAAATTCCAAATTAACATGGTAAATGGTATTTAAATCAATAGCTTTGTTTTTCAGAGAAAAAGGGTTGTCGGATTTGTCCCGTTACCTTTCATGCAAACGTAGAAACATATGAATTTGGTTGGTAACATGTTTCTACTAAACCGTTTCCAAAGAGAAAAATCCGACTACTAAGAGTAACCAAAACATCAAAACTACTTTTGGTTTGGATTGAGTTCTAAGATTGCATTTAATGTGTGTGCAATAAACTTCCATGATTTTTTTTTAAAATCATGTACCAAGAGGGTTACGTGTGAATCCATTAGTGGCTTCCATAAAATATCTCTTGTCATTTCTTTATCGCTATATACTTTTGCTACAAAATATAAAAAATATTCAATGGTTTTAGATGTTGGGAAGATTGTGAGTGGCTATACAGAGGGTTTTTTATATTAAGTTAGGTTATTCTACAAAAGATTATTTCCTAAAGATCATACATAAGGCATTTTAAGTATACAAGATTGAAAATAAAATTTTATTTTCCCTAATCATACGTATATTTCGTTTCTAATATAAATTATATTCGGGAGCGGTCACGTAATAAAGTTATCTTTATACGGCTTGTTGGGGATTCATACGGTGGAAACTTTTCGTGCAATGTTAAGAAAAGCAACTGTCTTTGTATCTCGGCCTCTCAGGTCAAGTTGATTCATTTACCGAAAAGTTGATTCATTTACCGAAGAGTATATATGTTACACATAATTTTTTTAAAAAGTCAGTTATACCTTTTTTTTCATTGCATATCTAAAACTCGACACATCTCATGTTTATTTTACAGTTAACTGAGTTCATTAGAATTGAATGTTCGATTGTTATTTTAGTCTCTCTTCGCGACAGATATTTTGTTTTTATTATATAATTACACATATGTATTGGTGTTTTTGTTTTATTTACAAAGGTACAAACATATGATGCTTCGATTTGTTAATTACATATTTCAAAAGCCTAATTGAACATAACTAAAAGGAACCATGCACATAAAAATTAGTATATACACCACTACAACTTCAAAGGCAACCCAAAATCACAATTAGAGCCTATTAAAAAAAAACGAAACAAAGATAGTTCTTACTAAACAATATTTGATGGATAGGAGACAAAAAATAAATATTGATTAGATTTTTATTTTTTCTGTTATATACATAAATCTATCTATTTTAATAATTGAACAACTTATCTATGATCTGTCTGGTTCTTCATCTTCGTTAAAGATCGATTTCAACCAAATCTTTTAATTTTTTTTTCAGTGTAACTATGTAAACCATCCGTTAGCACCATCAAGACATACCTCGACGACAGTTTAAGAGAATGATTTGTAATTAGTATCATGTTTTTGAACTTTCTATTCTTTCCTTCGATTTCTATGTTCGAATTGATCATTGTTCGCTTTGTTCACGGAGCATTCTCTTTGTTGATGTTTTCTGTTTTAATCTCTATGTTTGCTCCGTTTACTGTTTGCTTCGATTTGTATGTTTAATCTAATAAATAATAACTTGATTTGTATGTTGGTTATCTTCAAGTTAGCAGCCAAGCCTTATGGGATAGACCGATGATATTATCAACCTAAAATCATTAATTTATTGTACATGCATTTGTTATTTTGTGGGTAAACTAGTGTGGTGGAAGGGCCGTCTTTACGGGCTTAACAAGTAATATATTTGCTTCAGGTCCCATCATTTAAGGGCCTTTAAATTTATAGCACATGTATTATTAATATTAAATTTTAGGTGTTATATGATTAAATATAAAAACCTATTTCTACTTTTATGCTCATACTTACAAGTTTAAATTCTACAAATTTTGATGAAAATCTTATTAAACATGAACATATAAATTTATGTAAGCAAATTAAAATAAACATTTTAGTTTATTATTATCGGTCTCTAGCTCGAATAAAAAGCTTTATAATATTTTTTTCAGAAAAGATCGAGCCTCATTTTTATAGTTCGATTGATGTCTTTAAAACGTTGAGACGGCCCTGGGTGGTGGTAGTGATCGAGTTTGGGATAAATTGCAGGGATTTGATCTGAGTTTTTTTCTAGAATTGTAAAAGGAAAAATTAGCTAAGCTTTTGTTTCCACACTTGGCAGATGTGAAAACAAATTGATGTAAGGTTCACAATTTATCACCATTGCTTTATGTGATATTTTTCTCGGTATAAAGGCTCTAGACATGGTACTAAATAAAACATGTTACAAATGACTGATCGATAATCTTATCCCTCAACCCGTTGGTCACCAAAACGACAACTCATGGTACCTCGATCTAGGGTTCTATGGCCGCACGAATGAATTTATAATCCAACCTCACATCATACGAATCACTCATACATCAACGGATCAATTTTCAAAAGAGGAATAATATGATAATATTTAGCAATTCCACCCTTCAAATAACGCAAAACATTCGTACCTGGTCAAGCGTCTAATGCTCCATTGCTCCTATTGTCTCAAAGTTCCACGCAATACATCCGGACCTGATCGAGTGTCTAATGCTCCTAATGTCTCAAAGTTCCACCTGTTAACCAATAAAATAATTTGCATAGTTAGTTTTGTTGTTAAAAATCTAAAGTTCCAGTATCTAAAAATGAAGTTATAACATGCTATTCATCAAATAGGTTATAACATGCATGGTTTTAATTAAGCATATATATAAATTGCTAGTGTTTCCTATCCAGTTTTACAAACTACGTTTTCAAAAAAAGAGCACAATAGAAAACAAGGTTACCGGCGGTATGAACGAAAGATGCATAATTAATGACTTGTTTGCTTGATTTTCACAGCGGCGCGGCTCGGGGTGATGGTTGTTCCAGCAGAATTGGTTTGAGAGATATGAGAGTACAAAGTTAGACGATCATTTTGTTTGGTATATAAACTGTTAGTGGGGATGAGGTAGGTTTTCAAATTTCCCGGATCTTGATGAGTTAGTTGGTAAAAGATAAGGAGACGTTAATATTAATGTAGTTTGGATCAAGGAAATAACTTTGTTGTCACCAAGTTTCTTGAAATTCAACCCGCACGATGTAGCGGGACGATATTATCGGCGATACTTCTTTCTGGGTGTCTTGTTGATTTCTTAATTTTTTACTAAGGTGAATTTTGTTTGTTTTTCTGAAACAATTTAAATTGAGATCATTATAGTGGTAGACATACATGATGAACATTATAAATGTCAAGTAACCAATAATTTAATATTAAAATTGGTTTTACATATAGCTACATGTAATCTTGCACAAACCTACTCGTTTCTAGGTGTTTTCTTATCCGTGCATTTGAAATGCCCCATTTCACACATAGTATAAGCTAAATTCTTTTAAAGCATTGATCACACCACCTTTTAAAACATTAATCTCAATATTCCTGTTATTGTCATGAAGAAGCATGAAGCCTTAGGCCTCAAACTAACATCCCATGTGAGAGGCCTAACATCAAATTTTCCAGAAAAAAATACATGTACATGAGTGAAGTGAGTCAAGTGACGCATAATACATTAACATGGCCATCCATTAGCATTACCAAACTACACTTAAGTGTTAAGTATTTAGAAAATGAAGATATAATATAAAAAACCCACCTAGAACAGAAAATTGATTACTTCCAGGTTACATGAACTAATGGTCAAAATAAATAAAGATATTGTACTTAAGATGCTAATGCAAATGCTACAACAACTAACTATACATATAAAAATAGGCTTGTGGTTCAAAATATATATCAGGTCCAATAGTGTGTTAACAAAAGAAAATGAATAATAGTTGCCTAGTCAATATTGTCCGCGTAATGTCTTTATGTTTTTTTTAATGTCTTTATGGCTATACTAATCAACATTTTTGTATTCCCATCCAATGAACGGGCTAGGTATTGTCATTATAACATAATTCTTTTTATTTGAAATCATATCATCTAAACAACATAAAACATTCAACTTCAAAGTTATACAAACCATAATACTTACAGACACAATAAAAAAATTCACAATGTCTACCATAAATGAAAATACAAATAAATGTACATTTGACAAAACTATCAAGGTTACCATTAACAGTAGTCCTACAATAATTGAAGCACAAAACATATAATTAGTTATGCAAAGTGGGTCATGAAGTATCCATGTAGATGGGTGCAACCTTTGTTGTTGTAGCTTCACTGCTTGCACCAGTTAGTAGGACAGGTTAAAAAACTATGTAAGTTTACACCAGCATGAAGTCTAATAATATAAAAATAATTATTGGCAGGATGCTTCCTATCATGAACAATGGTTCAAGTGGATTCTACATTTATAAGTAGGTTTTTTTACATATTTCTCCTTCCTAAGCCCATCAATTACATATTTACCCAAGCCTAAAGTTTAATTACATATATCCCCTTTGACATAATAAATTACTCATTTACCCTTCTTTTACACAAACCATAAGAAAATATAAAAATATATTTATGAAGATCATTAAGGGTAAAATAGTAAATCAAAATGTTATTTTAAAGAAATTGGGTAAATATGTAATATATATGGTTTAGGAAGGGGAAATATGTAATTGAATTTAAGGCTTGGGTAAATACGTAATAAATTATCTTATGAGGGGGATATATGTAAATGCCGTAAGTTCTTCAAAATCAGCAACAATAATTATTAGTATGACAGAATAACTCAGAAATTTTAACTTTCTTATGCCAAATGACAGCTTAAACATGATCTTTCTCAATGCAGGCTACAAACATTGCACAAATGCAGTTACTGCACAAGGCAATCTGGATGCCTTCATTTAATATTATAAAGTATTATTTATGCCAGCAATTGAAAACTTATAATTGAACTACTATGCAAAAAAAAATTGTGAACTGCAATAGCATAGCAGAAAAGAAAACAAAATCCTTGTAAAACAATTCTATCAAATATCATATAATAATCTAGTATAACTATTATAAAAACTACAAAATCCATATTATTATTTATTGTTTACCCAAAACAATGATTTAGTCACAGAGTATGATTGTGAAATGTAGCTTGGGTATAACTAAAGATAAAGAATAACATAATTTATTACATACTTGATTCAAAATAGTTCAGCTCCCGAGCTCCAGCTTCTTTTTCTGCTCATGAGCTTGAGCTCTTGCTCATCAGCTCATGCTCATGTGCTCTTGCTTTTGAGCTATTACTCCGCTGGTGCTGGTGATGCGTGTAATATATATATAAATTAACTACCTAAAAACACCTAGTTTTAATATTTATAAAACCTAGACAAACTACTAAATCACACACAACCGGCAGTGGACCGGTCGGA
>JAOYNQ010096258.1:0-15225 GCA_026259685.1 Tagetes patula | reverse complement strand
AGATGAAAAACCGATGGAGAGGTTCACGTATCTGATGGAGGCGCTGATATATATTTTTAATTATAAAAACCTATTTTTATTCTTCCAATTATACCCTTCCTTTTAATTTTAACCAAATGCCACTTGTCATCGCTAGATTCCTTCTCACACTTTGTACCAAAAAAAACTTTGTATATGAACCTCTCTCTTTATTAAAATAACATTTGAAAGGTTTATAGATAAAGTACCTTCCGATCCTCTAAACTTCTTAACAAGTTGTTTCTCACATCTCTAAGTGGCTATGATGGTGAGGATATGAGGAAGAGAGATAGCAAAGGAGTGTGTACGTTTAATTTACGAATAACCAGATTTGATTTGTGTTGGCCATATTTGACTCGAGACCTAGGAATTACGGAACCAAACAATCCCAAACCATGTATCTCCATAAGCTCAAAGTGACCAAAGCAAAGTATGAACACCTTATTAAAGTTCAATCGTCGACGGAGCATTTCCATATAACCGTACGTCTAACACGTGACTGAATAGAAAAGATCTTATCAAAACTACTTTGAACATGTCACAAAAGTTTAGTGTTGTTTTAGTATAGGTTTCGTTTGAAGTTAAACAATTAACAGAAGTATGAACAAAAAAAGAATAGAAAATATATGGTGGGGTGGTGTTCAAAGTTGGTCGATTGGTCTTTATGGAGGAGAAAGCAAAGAATGGTCGGTGAAGTGATGATGGGGTATGAGGTGAGTAAGAAGATTATGTGTTGTGCGTCTATCATATCTTCATTTGAAAACTTGGCAAGTGGTCTTGAGGTGTTAACTTTTGGCACATCCTTATCTTAAGAGTGAGCTCATGCATTAGCTAGGATATTCCTTGTAGATAGTAAATTATTTTAGTGTATGTTAATCGGAAATTTTGGTGAGTAATTAAGTTTTTTTTAACATTAACGTATAAGTTAATATACTAGCTAGTTTAAGATTTGGAAATTAAAAGTGGGATAAAGATTTTAAATTGGTTTTATAAAATTTTTGGCTAGAACTTAAGATTATCATTTTTGGTATTTTAGGAATTTACAAACTTTCTTGGTCTTAATTTAAAGTTTAACGCAAAAGTCGTACTAATGAGTGTATTTGGTGTTTGATTTCTTGTTGATTGGAAATACAAATAATGATTTGAGTCTTAACTTTTAAGAGTGTCATAGTTTTTTTTTTCATTTGGTTACATTGAGCTCTTTTATTCAAGTTGCTACTTTGAGCACTTTCAGTCTATACCCTATGAAAATTGTATGCGGAGCGCCACTTCTTTCACAAGAAGCGTGGTATTAGATCCCATTATGGTAATTATCCTTAACTAGTGTAAGTTCTAAAGCTTATAATGGTCCCTAAGTTTTTTTAGTTAAGGCCTTTATGTTTCTCCTAAAATGATAACCCACGAGATATCTTGATTTAATTATGTATATATTAGAACACTTAGAGAAACCTTCAAAGCTAATTGAGTCACCAATTGATTACCAATTGACTAATCACTTATTTTCAAACAAAAAAAAAATTCTTTGAAAACCAATTCCCAATTCTACTATCATTTTTCATTTAATTGCAACACCTTTTCAAAAAAATTTTCAAATTTTTAAATTTTTAAATTTTTTAGTATTTTTCTTACACTATTTAATTCAACTAACAAGACTAGACAATATTCTTCCATACCTACACTTAAACGACACATTGTCCCTAATGTGTTGAAAGGCGACTCAAAATAAATATAGAAAAATGAACTAGAATACTAAAAACTAAAAGTAGAAAGTAAAAGGAACAGACACCCCTGATAATAATGCAGCTTTGTCTTAGTAGTCTCGTTCCCGACGACCGTATAGCATTTCATTTGCGGTCATAGCGTTGGCTGCCTTTACATGTAAAGATATATTCAGAATCCCCGCCCGAATGAAGATCGAGTACGAATGGATCAATTAAACCTGCAAAATTAAAAACCAAAGAAAACACATGCATAATACTGACTCAAAAATAAAAATTAACTCAAAGTAATTTAAACTACTAATTATACAACTCAGGTTGAATCCGAAGTGTGATAACCTTCCCATAGTTAATTTAAATCAGGAGGCTTATAATGTTGTTTAAATAGAAAAAACTAAAAAATCCCAAAGAGCCACCTGACGCGATACGCGCACGAGGAGGGCTCTCCCGCGTGTATCTCGTAGGGGGCATCCGACCAGAAACTTTATTTTTGCTTCTTGGCTTCCAACTCCAAGTCTTCTCTTGTGCTTCTCATCATTCCTTTTGCTCATTTGCAATTCTTTAAGCACCAAAACACCTATATAACTAATATGTAATTAAGATCCATCTCTCATTCAATAAACATTATAAAAACTACGCAGAAGACATGCATTAAACCCGAAAATTAGACGAAAACTATTAACTAAACCATGATGTGTTAGCCTTACATTAGAAGCCCACAAGTCCAAACCGGGAATTTCTAAGATGTATCAGGATTTGAAAGCCCTCTTTTGGTGACCGGGATTGAAACAATTAATTTCCACCTACGTTGGAATGTGTTTGACTTGCTCCAAGGTGAAGGCCAAATACCAAAGCCACCGGGAAGTCTCCAACAACCCAAAATCCTCAAATGGAAATGGGATAATATCAACATGGACTTTGTGATGAAGTTTTCAAGAACTTCAAGTGGTCATGGCGCGATATGGGTTGTAGTGGATAGACTAACAAAGTCCGCTCACTTTCTTCCCATTAGAGAGGACTATAAGATGACTAAGTTAGCTCAAATATACATCAACGAGATTGTGTCAAGGCACGCAGTGCCTTTGTCGATTACTTCGGACTTTGATAGTAGGTTTACCTTTAGGTTATGGCATGCTCTCCAACGGACTTTAGGAACCCGTTTAGACTTGAGTACCGCCTATCATCCTCAGACAAATGGTCAGAGTGAGAGAACAATTCAAACCTTCGAAGGCATGTTGAGAGCATGTGTGATAGTGTTGACTGTTAGTTTTGTGACAACAGCTTGTAGTAGTTTAGTTGTTTGTTTGATTATCAATGCAAACGATTTGGGTTTGTTGTTTCAGGTTGTGACACACCTAGGTGTCGCCCGATACTTTGGTGCGAAAGCTAGCTGTCGCATGACACCTAGGTGTCACTCGACACCTAGGTGTCTCATGGTGGTCACAAGCCTATAAATATAGGTTTCGGTGTTAACCATTTTGGGTGATTGTGTGTTTGTATTTACGCTCTCAAGGTGTTTCTTGACGGATTTTGCACGTCCCGAAGCATTCGTATCGTCTGAGATATCGATCCAAGTGAAGAACCGATAACATACAAGTGGTATCACACCCTTTGTGCTCGTTACGGGTTGATTTTTCAGGTGCTCTTGAGAGTTATTGGGTTGTCTTCACCACTTTTTCGCTTGGTTTCTGGTCGATTTTGGGTAGAAGATTGAAGATTTTCATCCTCCCAAGGTTAATGGATGAGAAGATTAAGTTTTGGCTGAAAAATCTCATAAAATTTTGATCAAAAGGGTGTTTTGTAGCAGGTTTCGCGTTATGTTTCGCATGAAACAAGGTTTTGTGCGACACCTACACATGCTGGTGCGAAACCTACATTTTGATGCGACACCTCATGGCACGTCGTCACTAATTTATAGTTTCCCAACAATTGAATCGTTGGATCGTTCCCAAATTTTAACTGAAGTTTCCTAACTTATTGGTGAACATTTTGACCGTTGGGATGAGCTAATAATCCTAGGAGATAGGTTTCGGAGAGCCAAACACGTAACAGTTCGAAGTTTTGGATTGAGAAACAGTCACAAACATTTGAACTTTCCCGGAGATCAGGCTATTGGATTGACTTAAAATTTGAACTAAAGCTTCCTAACACATAGTTGATCAGATCTAACAATAGAAATTTGATTTAGATGTTTGAAAGTTCGGTTTTTACTGGTTTGAAACCTCCATTTGAAACCTCCATTTGAAACCTTGTGCGAAACCTCCAGATGCGACACCATTGGACCTGACACCTTTGATCCGACACCCTTGATGCGAAACTTTTAGACCCGACACCTTCGAATCCGACACCCTTGGACCCGACACCTACATGTGCAACACCTCTGAATTCGAAACCTCTTGACCCGAAACTCTTGGATCCGAAAGCACTAGTGCGGCACCATTCCTAACCCAAAACAATACTGTGCTTTCGAAACCTGGGTCTAAGATAAACACACAAGAAGAGACGTCGACATATTTTATCTCAAACAGTAAGGTTGACGTAGATTCTAACCTTTTTTCTAATGATTGTGCAGATTGTTCCAGTAATCTTATGAAAGTTAATAGATTAAGGGAACATAATAAGAACTTACTTTCTGATACTGAAAAATATACTGCATCTACGAATTAGTTAAAACATAATGAAAAATCATTTAAAGAGAAAATTGAGGTACATAAAAGAGACTTTATTAAACTAAAAGATGATAATGGAAATTTATGTGCTCAACGTAGTGATGCAGTTGAACAATATCATAAAGTAAAGTCGGAGCTTGATCTTGCTAAACAACTTATTACTTAACTTAAACATTATGTTGATAAAATGAACAAGGCAAGTAAAACTGTTAACCACATCATTGAGACAAATGTGGTGAAAGTGGATAGAATAGGAGTTAGATATAAGTAGGTACCTCATCCTTATAGTTTTGATTATTCGTGTTTTCCAGTAGAGGATTAGGTAGCTAAGTTTGAATCTACAACACCTAAGGTTGTAGATCATAATTTGTGTGTTAAATCTAATCATGTGAAAGAAACTGTGAGTGCATGGACAGGTGAAGAGAATGCATGTGCTTAGGATTGTAATGATAGAATAACAAACAAAGAAGAAAAGTGTTCTCAATCTAATAAATCCAGCTTTAATTATGATTATAGTTTTGCTAGTTTTAAAATATTACAAACAGTTTTTAATTCTGGCTGTGTGGATACTTTATATTCTGTTTGTGGTTGTTTCTCTGGTTCTGAAGATGGTTTTTCATCAGAACCCGACTGTGTTTCTGCATTTAATAACTCTAGTTTTGCTTCTAGTTGTGCTATAAATGGTAGTAGTACTATTGTAAATAGTAAAATAGATACTAAGTTAGATAGAAATAGAAGTTCCCAATCTACGTCATCAAAGACATCTGAATCTAAGGTGAATAATGTGAAACATAAGGTGGTTCAATCTAAGAATCAAACCATGAAACCTTTTGTGTCAGGACGTCTTCTTGAAAAGGAAAGAATTATAATTAATTCAAATCCATTACCTCCACTAGGAAAACCTATAGAACAAAACTGTAATGCAAGTTTTCGATCATCCCAACCTTCAAGAAGCTTTCATAAACAAGGTTTGAAGTATTAATGTATGAGAAACGAATCATTTAGCAGAAAGTGGGTTGAAAGGAGACAGTGTTTCCACTGTGGATTGTTCGGGCATATCCTTAAAGATTGCAAGTTCAAATCTAAAGAGAAGATTGCCTGAAAAATCTGTACCTCAGGTTTCTTCTAACAAAAAGGATGGTGCTCCAAAGGAAAATCCAGGTAAGCCGGTCAACAAACGACCAGGTGAGAAATACAGAGACCGTTTGAAAAGGAAAGTTGAACGAGAGGCTTTGAAATCTAAACCTCTAGTTCAACCAAAAGATAAACTTGTGGTTAAAAATGTTTCTCAAACAAGAATAAAAATGTCAAAACCATTTGTGAGAAACATTTCTTTTAACCAAAAGGTTTTATCACCTCAGTCTCTGTTTCAAAAAACAAAGTTTTGTGAAAATAATCCAAGGTTTTCAAAACCTAAATCGTTTTCTAAATCAAAGGTTTCTTATGCTAAATCATATATTCCAATCATTAGTGACAAAAGAGATTGTCAATTGCAGGAAGTTACCTATGTTGATTTACACGGGCGACCTAAGACCACAATGTCTTGGGTCTTAGTGACTAACTGAGTTGTTACTCTGTGCAGAAGCAACCAAGGAGAACTACCAAACTGGTAGTTGTTTTTTCTAATTCATCCGAAGAATGTCGTTTAAAAAACGGATTTTCAAGAAATTGGTCAAACATGGAAAATTTTCATATTTTGTTTTTCTTTATATTCTTTTGTTTCTGTTAAATAGAAAAAATAAATAAAAAATTTGAGATCTTATGGAGCAAAATAAGAGAGATGATAATACATCAGTTGTTAGATGTATCACGTGTGTTTCTTTGTTTAATTACAATTAAACAGTTTCATTGTGTGAAGTGTTGGTAGGCTCAGGTGACGTGCAGAACGACATCAATCTTTGTGACTAACTTAAAGCTTGACCAAAATGTGTGAAATTCCATTGATGTGTTGTAAGTTTCACTGAATCTTTTTCAAAAATAGGCTAAGAGTTACATTCTTGTCATACATACACACACCAATTACCATCGATTATAAGTTGTTTTTTTGTAGATTTTGTATTAAGTAATAAAAAAATTCATAAAAAAAGGGGAGAAGTACAGACACAAAAAGAATACAGGTGAAAAGTCATTGAGAACAAAGTTTGCAATGTCGTTGAGCAAAAAGAGTCCAATGTGGCCGTTAGGTAATTGCAAAAGAGCCTAAGGGCCAACTGTGAAAAGATATGCCAATGACGCATACATATACTTATGTAAATATCTTTCAATTTGGACAAGTGTATTTGATTGAAGGGTACAATCTGTAGATGGGGTATATAAGTCTGTTGTGCATGTTAATCCTAAAGATCTACAGATGTGTTCACTTGAACGTGCTAATACATCAATCCTAGATAACTATCTGGTGCTAAATATGCTCTTATAGTTATATTAATTAGGTCCTTAATGTCTTAAAATCAATGGTGGGTGGCCAAGTCAAGTTGTGATGATTCAAAAGCTCAAAATGCCTTGAGAACGGATAAAGTACTAACACTTCGTATGGGGCCCATACTTTTAAGTCTTAAAAAAACCAAAAAAATATTCACAGGATTGTTAGTTGAACTTAGTCTGTTTGAGTTTAAGTGGATAAACAATATCAATGACCGTCTTGAGCTACTTGTGTGTTTTTTAAATAAAGAAATCTGCATGTGATTGTCTGCTTAAACTGATACGATCTTCTCGCACATTAGTCTCACAAAAATATGTGTTATTCTTAGTTGTTTTATTATTTTCGTTAGTTGATTTTTGTATTTTCGTTCACTTATTTTTCTTTTAATATAACAAAAATACCAAATATATTTTATGTTTGTTTTAATATAAAATTTTGAAAAATTAAAAAAAATGCTTTTTTTTCTATCTACCATGTTTGATAAATTTTAATACTTCAGGGTGTTCTTTGGAAATGTTTCGTAATGTATACAGGTGACATGAAACGAACGTGGGCTTCTCCTCTCGTGTTTGGTTTCAAAAGGATGACATATTGTTTTGGTCAAAAATCAATAGAACCAAATTCGTAAAGTGGGGTTGTGTGTTTTAATGAAAATGATGATCAATATGCAAAAATGTAAGACGAACACAAGGATTTATACGAGGAAAAGCTCCTGATCAAGATGTGATCGCCGGCATAAAAACCTCGGTAGATGACAATCGTCTATCACCAATATATAAATGACGAAAATGAAATACAACTCGAGAACTATGGCCACTAGTACAATTATGTGTGTGAAATAGCAGAAAGAAAATAGTTGAAAGAGAGAATTAAGAGTGTGAGGTTCATGTGTGTGATTTCTTAGCCATAGCCTCATTTATATAGTTTCAATTAAACGAATTCATCTCCTAAATTTAAGCTAGAGCCGTTGAGGGTTGTTGACCATGATCCCAGCTCATTCCGCAACTCCCTTGATCGAGATTTACGGTGCACTTAGTCATATGGTTGTTACCTGCATTGACATATAAGAAAAATATGGAGAACAAACGTTAGTTAATCGACAATTAATAGCATCAAGGATCCTCAATCCTTCAGACTCTAAGGATACTCGATCCAGCGTGCTAAGGATACTATATCCATGTACTAAAACTTGAGCCCTAACAATGGCCCCCAATATGACGGTTGTAAATAGGAACCAACTATCATATTGCACATGAACTTCAAATTCACCTTTTTCAAAGATCACACATCTTCAGTACACATTTACCAGTGACGATTCTAGGTAACAATTTGTTTTCCTCGATTCAAATTTTTTCTTCATTAATCCTTTATCACGAGACCATGGGTAAGAAACCAGTTCAAGCATTTTACTCTTGTACTCCTTCTGCTATCGATGATTCTTTGCGATCTCAGAATCTGTTAAACGAACCACTGAAGGAGATTTGCAAATTCACAAAACCCCGAAATTCGAAACCTAGCATCGTGCTTTCCACCTGAACTATTTTCCATCCTCTAGATCCTTCTACCATGAGTGATTCAATATTGAAAGAGTGGATCTGCTTCCCTGCACGGCCTTTTCAGTTTGTTTATTCATACCCCTTTTCCGAAATGACTCAAGATTTCTTTATTTTGACGGGAATGATCGAGCTACATTCAGGCAATGCCCATGATTTGGAGAACAATGTTCACTATCAAAGAAATTGTATTGAAAGAGAATCTGGCTTTAGCGTCGCAGAGTTATCGTATCTTTATTCCTTAGTTACTCACGGTTCCAATCGCTTCGTTTTTAAATCCAAGCCTCACCAAGCTACTCCAATCTTGAAAACCACCCAGAATGATTCTAATTGGCAGAATCAGTTCTTCTTTGTTAAAAGGAACTCAATCCCTGATGGTGAAACTCTGCCAATCAAATGAGCCTTGAAGGGTAGGATTGAGTATCCTTACAATTCTTTGAACTTTGGTTTGATATTTCTGTTAACTTGCTAACTTTTTTCTTGCAGTGACTAATTTCGCACGGCTCGCCGATCTTCCAAACGTAGAAATGAGAACCGCAACTTTTTTGGATCTAAATCCAAGCATTCAAACCTTGAAAGCCAGAATTTCAGACTCTATTGAAGAAGCTTCCTTCACTTCATCCTTCACAATGTCAAGTAAGTGATTAAAAGATAAGTATAATATATGTTTATAATATAAATGCTTATCTGTTTGTTCGTTTAATAGGCACTCATAGATCTTCTGCCAAGTCTCCCTTGTTCATGCTCGACGACATTGATGATCTCCTGATATCTAAATTGGTTAAAAAAGAAAGAGGTTCCATGGCTCCTGCTCCTAGGGCGGTTACTACTCGCTGCAAGACAGTGAGCCACAAGAGGAAGAAGCCTTCAGATCATAAGGATGAGCTTGTCGAGATTGAGAAGGGCTTTGTTGAGTACATCTCTAATGTAAGTTTACTATTTCTTACACATTACTTTTGAAATTGGGTTAATTAAGGATGTAGGATCCTTACGATTTTACCTTTGCATTGTTTACAGGGATTTGCTCTGCTGATTACCTCCCGTGATAAAACTTTCAAGGAGCTTGAAGGAAATCTCTCCGACTTGAGATCAACCATGGATGCAAAGGATAAGGTTTTGGCCCGGGTAGAGAAGGAGAATAAGGCTCTGAAGGAGGATTTGAAGGCAACTAAGGGCAAGGTGCGCCAAGAGGTACAATCTGCTATTGATGAAGCCAAGGAATGGGCGGCAAAATTGGTTATACAAGCCAAGATAAAGATGGCAAAGCCAGCTGTTGACACTGGATTTGTAATGGCTGAGTGGGATGTGGAAAAATGGCAGAAGAATTTCGTAAACCTGGGTAAGGATGATAAAAAGCAGGCGGCAGAAAAGGTGGCTGAGGAAGGAACAAGCAAGGATGTTGAAGGGGAGACGGTGGAGAAGGTACAAGTGGGAGATGAAGGCGTGATGCAAGCTTGAGCCCACTTTTCATTTGTGAAGCTTTTAAAACTTTAGTTCGATTTGGTTGTATTGTGAACAACTAATTTTAGGATTAAGGATCCATGATCCTCTGAACAACGTAGGGGATAACAAAGATGGATGGATCCTCTATTTGTAGGGAAGAAGCCTTTGTTATCCTTCTTTTACTTTCCTGCATGCTAGTATTAACTCAAACATTTATGGCTCAGGTGGATGGATCACTTTTTTGTGGTAAAACCCAGGTCAATCTTTCTAATGGTTGTAATATATGACTTTATCTTTTGACTATATATTGCTTCAAATTATGTTTGTTTACTATAAAGATGTTTAATGAGTCAGATTTGTATAAAGGTTCAAAAATCCTTTGGAAAATAAAAGTAAAAATAGAATAGAAATCATACCAAAGGATCCTAGCTAGGATTAGGCTTCTCAAGCTGTTCACAAAAGACAGAGAAATTAAACATGATGCTAAAAAATCTAGGATCCCAGATCCTTAAGGATAGTTGAAGCTTCAAGCTTTAGTATAAACTAATGATTTTAGATAAATATTCTGACGACAAGGCCTAATATTTAGCTGGCGACATGGCCCTTTATTTAATCTGGAGATAAAGCCTGTTAGGGCTCAGATTTTAGCCATCGTGGATATAGTATCCTGAACATGCTAGACCAAGTATCCTTAGCGTTCGAAGGATTAAGGATCCTTGATGCTTATTCTTGGCGTGTTTTATGAGTATTAATGCAGACAACGACTAAAAGAACAGGTCTACCTGATAAATCGATCAAGGAGGTTGCGAAATCAGCTGAAATCGTGGTCAAAGTCATTAAATGGGTAGTGGCATAAAATTAGGAGATTTATTTGGTCCATTATCTTCTTTTATTATTATATAATGAGGTTATGGCTGACACACACATACACACTCTAAATTCTTTTTGATTTCTATACTCTTTCTTCTACATTCTGCACTCTACACATACTTTTTTAATCACAGTCATAGTTCTCGAGTTGTAATCATCTTTTATCTTTAATATAATCGGTTATAGATGATTGTCATCACCCGAGGTTTTTATGTCGGCGATCATCCATTGATCAAGGGCTTTTCCTTGTATAACTCATCGTGTTCATCATATATTTCTGCATATTATTCATTAAAATACACTAACTCACTTTACTAATTTGGTTTATCAATTTTTGACCAAAAGAATTTGGCGCCCACCGTTGGGCAAGTGCTATTTTAATCATCAATCTTCTCATTTCATTCATCTCTATTTTTTATACAATTCATCCTTGTTCATTTTCTGTATTTCAATGGCTTCTCAACCAAAAGTTGTTTCATCAAGCATGCCATCTTCATTGTCATCCATTCCAATGTCTAGTTAATCTTCGGGGCTAGAGAAGATCAAGGATGTTACCAATAAGAAGCCATTAATTTGCAGTCTTTCAAGGATCAAAACCTCCTGTTGCGCCTTCAACGGTAACTTCTAAAAGCGATATTTTATGTTGTCTTTCCTGATGAAAGCCTATTTGGAGCATCAGAACATGACCCAGAGGATCCTTCGGGAAATCGGAGATATCAAGAAGGTAAAAAAGCATGTAGAAAAAGCTAGCCCCTATATGCCCATAACGCTTGATTTCAACACTCCAGGGTCCTCAACGCAACAAACTATGGGATCCATGACTTAACCTTCATCTACAACGTTTCAACAAGGATCCTCAATCGAACATCAACAAGGATCCTTTAGTCAACCGGGGTACTCAATCTATACAGGTTCCTTCCGTCAGCCAGGATCCTCAATGCAATATCCACCATGTCCTCCTCACATTTAGAATCATGGATCCTTTCTCCAGAATCAAGGATCCTCAAGCATGTAGTGGCCAAAAGTAACTGAAATTAAAAATGGCGATATTATACCCATGTAGACCAACTCTACTACCGTGCCATATGTCTCTGAGATACCTCGTTCAGAATATTATAATGGGACAGGATATTCTCAACTGGGAGCTAATCATTTCATTAATCAATCTTTAAACACTAACTTTGGCTCGATGTAGGATACATGTATCAATGCAGCAATGGCCAGAGAGTTACAAAAACTTTAGGATATGATATCCAGCGTTCTGGGGTAGTCAGACCGATCCCTGAATTTCCTGTGGGAAGCCATAGAATTTCAAGATTTGCTCCACCAATATGTGACGCTGAGATTCCAAAATGCTCTTAGACTTCGAATATGAAGCTATATGATGGGTAATCTGATCTTGAGGAGCATGTGATTCAATATAGGGAAAGGATGGAAATCAATACAATTCCAGAAAAGCTAAAGGAAGCCTGTTTGTGCAAGGATTTTGGATCCACGCTCACTGGTTTTGCCTTAAAATGGCTGTTAAGTGTCCTTCCCTACTCTATTACTTCATTCTCTCATTTAGTTAATCTTTTCAATAATCAATTTTCTTGCAGTCGAACTTTTGAAAGATTAACTAGTTAATTATATAGAATAGCTCAATCTAATACTGAGTCACTTAAGGAGTATGCGACTAAATTTGGCTAAGAAGTCTTAGAGATCCCCAACCTTCATATGGCTACGGCTGTTTAAGCATTTAAAATGGGATTGAAAAAAGACTCCCCTTTCTATGATGATCTTATGATGACCCCATGCAGGAATCTAGATGACGTAAGAACCAGAGCCTTAAGATTCATAAGGCTAGAAGATGACAAAAAGATTCAAGATAAGGTCGGCTCAACAATAAAACAGGAGCATCAGCATAAAAAGTAAGGATCCTTGTTCAAGAATAGCAGGACCAAGCCATATTCAAAGCATGATAACCAAAATGTTCATGTTGTGGAGTATGAAGAAGATAACGAAGAATATCCTAAAATTTCTGAATATTGCTTTTCTGTTGATGTTGGTGATGTGTTGCTTTAGGTGAAAAAGCACGATGGCCATGAAAAACTGACAAAGCGGTTAGCTACAAGGACAAGTCTAAGTGGTGTGCTTACCATGAAGATTTTGGTCATATCACCGATGAGTGCATAGCTTTGAGAAAAGAGATAGGTTATCTCCTTAGCAAATGTCACTTCAAAGAACTATACGGTAGAAAGAAGCAAAGGATCCATGATCCTGAAAAAGTTCCTGAACAAGCTGCTCAACCACCTCCTGATGCTAGAGTGATCAACTTCATCTCTAGAGGATCCGATATTTGTGGGACCTTATACTCAGTTGCAAAAAGAAATGCGAAAGAAAGCAAATTGGAAAATGGTGCACGACCGATCGTGCCGTCCACCACAACCAATCAAAAGTTTATCTTATTTATGAAGAAGATCAAGCTTATATTCAGGATCCTCATCATGACAGCCTGGTTATTACATTATTCGTTGCTAACCATTATGTTTGTATGATCCTTATAGATGGAGTAAGCTCTGTCAATATCATATAGTACGATGTCCTTAAAAGGATGAACATTCCAGAGTCGGAGATAGTACCAAGATCCTCAGTTCTAGTGGAATTCAGTGGTGAAACCAAAAACACTCTAGGGGATATCAAGCTGCCAATTAACATCGAGGGAGTAAATACTATGCAAAAAATTTGTGTTATTGACTGCCTATCTTGTTGCAATATTATTCTTGGCATGCCATGGATACACGAAATGCAAGCAGTCCCCTCAGCATATCATCAATGCGTGAAACTGCCATATCCTTGGGGAATAGTGAAAATCAATAGCGATCAACAGGAGGCAATAGTACTAAATGAAAGAAATACATGAGAAAAACAAATGAAAGAAATACAAATCTCTGAAAATAACAAAAATACCTAGATGGTTATAAGACCTGTCTTGGTTCGGGCTACGGATCGGCTAATGGTTCAATACATGGGTTAATACATGAATCAGGACATGGATCAAGACATGGGTTGGGCCATTGTTCGAGTCACGGTTCGAGGAAGTGGTCACGACATTGCTCGGTTCATGGTTCAATTTAGGGTCGAGTCATGAGTTAGTTAATGGACCAGGTCATTAGTCGGTTCATGGATTGGTTCATGTGTTGGGTCTTGGATCGAGACATGGATTGGTCATGGTACGAGACACAGGTCAAGTCATGAGTTGAATTATGATTTGGGTCATGGCTCAGGGCATGGATCAACATGGGTCGGGTCACGGGTCAGTTGATGGCTCTAGCCATGAGTTAGTTCATGAGTTGGGTCCTAGGTCGGTTCATGGGTTAGGTCATGGTTCGAGCCGTGGGTTAGGACATGGGCCGGTTCATAGGTACTTGTGTCAGGTCAAGGTTTCGGTCATGGTTTGAGTCGTGGGTTAGGACATGGGCCGGTTCTTGGGTCGTGGTTTCAGCCGTGGGTTAGGACATGGGCCGGTTCATGGGTACCTGTGACAAGTCAAGGTTTGGGTCATGGTTCTTGTAATGAATTAAATAATTATTCCATTCTTTGAAGAAATGAAAAAAAACATGGGAGATGGATGTAATGAAAATGAGGGTTTTTTTATTCCTTCATAATGGTTCATTCCATTCCAATGAGCAACCAAACACGATTTTTTTCATTCCCTCGTAATGGTCCATTTCATTCCACCTTTTATTCCTGCATACCAAACACCACTTGAGGGTTTTTTCATTCCTTCATAATGGTTCATTTCTTTCCATTGAGCAACCAAACACATTTATTTTCATTCAATCATAATGGTCCATTCCATTTCACCTCTTATTCGTGCATATCAAACACCATCCTAAAACCATCCATTTACATTACACAAAACCCCCCACACCCTCTGTTCTCTCAAAACCATTACTGTAACAACCATTCTTCCCATTTCTCCATACATGCAAAAATCTTTCACACTCCACCTCTTAAACTCTCTCTTTCTCACGAAATCTCTCTATATTCTCTCAATATTTCTGCAACAAATCAGCTCTAAACAACAATTCTTGAAGGTGTGAAGGAGATACAAAGAAAAGGGGCAAAATCTAGCAAAAGGGTGAAGCATTTTGATGATTTCTTGAAGTTTCTTGCAAGATTGAAGTGTGACCAGCCCCAAACTCGTGGACCAGTAGCCATTTCCATCCATTGAAGCTTCTCAATCTCGTTTTTCATCAAACTCATTCGAACTCATCCCCTCTCCAAGCTTGGTAAACCTTTAAAAGTTACAAAATATGCATTTTTAAGCACTTTTAATGCACGTTTACAAAGGTTTTATGAACATACATCAAAACACATTCAAACAAAGTTTTAAACAAAAAATAAAACTTTATATTCTTGGTTTTGAATGACCAAAATGATAAGGGTTTGTTGTTTTACAAGAAAAACAAGTAAATCTATCTAATAAATCAAACTTTTAGGGGGCAATTTTTGGAGGGATTTTTTTCTATAATAGGAAGTTTGGGAGG
>JAOYNQ010096234.1:0-15236 GCA_026259685.1 Tagetes patula | reverse complement strand
GGCATGACTAAAATACCCCCTCTCCTAATTTTTCTAGATGCCACATGTCAATCTCTTATTGCTTCTTAGCCTTCTTAAATTTATAACACTATGTAGGTGAACCTCACTCTATATATATATATATATATATATATATATATATATATATATATAAATCCAAATTAAATTTCAAATACATAATAAAAATTCACATAAATACATATATAATATTAGTATTATATATATATGCTACTTGCTCTCGATCTACAGGCCGGGTTTCATTTTTTAATTAAACCTGCACCTAGAGAATAAGAGAAACATTCCGGCCTAAGCTTAATATATGGTTTAAAAAGTTATTTGGGTAATTGCATGTTTAATAGTTAAGTTAACGGAGTAATGATTTAATTTTGTAACATATATTGTTATTGGGCATTTTGGTAATTGGATTTATAAGGTCACCCGTAATGGGAGTTATCCTTGGCCCATAATGTTACCGTGGTACACCGCCTCGACCTTCCTCCATTAAACGGGTGTTATGGTTGTACCTTTTACCACCATCACGAGTGGCTAAAACAAGTTTGTATTTTTTTTTCACTCTACATCATTAATACAGCTTATTAACACAAGCAATTAAAAACTTTTTCTTCACACATTCACGATCGTATTTTTTAACTATCACACATACATACATACATACATACGTGCCAAGACTTTTTCTGTATCACAAACTCTATCACACTCACCGCTACTAGTAGTGCCTAAGATGTAATGGAGTAACGAGTTTAAGCTTAAATATTTTAATGGTCATTGGATTTATAAATTTTAAGATGTGGTATCTAGTTAATTTACAATGAGAGGTTGGTGTCGAAATTTCTTAGGATTTGTCCTGATTAAATTGTAGATATAACAACCACATTAATTTAAAATTTTCTAGTATTAAGAACTTTAACTCACTAAAAAACCGTTAAACACTTAAACGGTTAATCACACCTAAATTAACTAATTATATATAAGCCTGTTAGTCACTTAAATTCATAGCATAAGCCCAATTAAGCCCACATCATCTTTCCAGCCCCACAAATAGCCCGAACAACTACGTAGCCCATTGCTTCATGTTTTTTTACAACAAACCACCCTCATTAAATCTAGTCCAAAAATCTTGACTAGGCCAGCGATCCGTAAATAAAAGATGATGAATTTAGAATAGTGGTTACTACAAAATTATTTTTGAAATGGTTTCTGTTTACAAACATAATGAAAATTAAAAAGAATCTAGTAGCCGACCCAAATGTTCAAACACGTTTTATCAGGATTAGTAGAAACTAAACAACCACCATTCAAGATATTAGACTGAGTTTTAGCAAAGGCCAACGACATTAGTATTTGAAGTATTATAAGTATGTTTTTAGCTTTCTTTATTCTTTTTTTGTTTAGTTATTTCATATTTTCTTTCTTGACAATTTGTTTTGTTACAAATGTTATTTCAATCCAAAAACTATTTTTTACAATGTTCATCATTGTAGTTGACGAATCTTGTCAGTCCCATCCACTCCCCAAACACCGTTTAAAACTATAGTTGAAATTGAGGGAATTTTTTTTTAACCCTATTTTTTTTGTTTTTAGGAACTAATAAGCCAAATAAATTATTCAAAGTGGTCAAATTAGTCCCTTTAATTTAATCGGAACTATTGTAAAATCCAATGTAAATGCTATAACCAAATCATGTCGATATTTAAACTCCAAATAAAACCATAACGCATAAAGTACAACTCCATAAGAAAAAAACATGTCAAATTATCAACAGTTTCAATAACTTAATAGAAAAATGTAGCATTTCACAATTCAACATTTAAAACTATGAAAATCATCATCATCTTGTTGTAATGCTTGTTGTAACAAAAACTCAGATTGATTCATCAAATTGGGACTTAATCTAAACATAAGAACACAAAACTCCATCTGAGTGAGTGCACCATCTCCATCAAAATCACCTTCTCTCAACATGCTCAAAAGATCATCATCTGACAAATCCTCAAGGCCTAAAAGCGACGAATTCGCCTTCAAACTATCAAAAGTGATGACCCCTTTATCGTGATCCATGAGCAACTGAAACCCGTTGCACATTTCATCAATCAGACCATCTCCTCCAAGTTTGTCAGCCATTAGAGGTAAGAAATCGTGGAACTGAATTTGGTTGTTGTTGTTGGTTGCCATTGTTTGATCAAAAGTTAAATGATTGTTTGAAAATGATGATGAGATATATATATTGATGATTTAGTGGACGGTGGATGTGAAAGGTTCCGGGAAGAAGAAGAAGAAAAGGGTTGATGATGATCAGAAGACAGCAGAGTTAAGTTCGCGTATACTTGTTTCCACGAAGGTGTTTTAGTTTTAAATGAAAATGTGAAAATGTGAACGTGTCGTTTGGTGATAACATTTGGAAGGTAGCTTGCGTTAATGGTCCCTATTCCTGGATCCTTCTATACTATAATTTTTTTTGAAACTAAAGTAGTGTGAGACATTTTTTTTACTTTTTCGTAACGCTTTTTATTACTACACAAACATAGTTGGTTTCTAACGGTGATCCGACGGTCAACATATTAAAAGGGTTGATGAAGCGATCGAAGAAAGTTGTCATCGAAACCACGAAGAAGTAACATGGGATGTGAGAAACCAACGGGTGATAAAACAAACACATGACCAAAATATCTCTAAAAGTCTAGTTATTTACACAAATAACATGCAACTATGGATCAAATTTGCAAATTACTCGTAATATAATATATAGTAATTATGATCGGGAGTGACCATGAAAAAGTTTAAACCTTGGGGGCTGTTTGGGAACTTTTGAATAGATAAGTGTTGAACCAATAAGATATCTGAATCATTGAATCACTTAAAGATCTAAAACATTAAGAGCTAGTATATTGCTTAACTATTCAAAGGCAATTGTTTGACGAATTCAGATAAGAGTTATTAACCATTCAGAGGCAAATGTCTGAACAATTCAGATATTTGCTAGCAAAACAAATAGTCTAAATCATTAAATGTTGAACCATTCAGACATCTAAACATTAAGAAATAAAAAAAACTCTTAATATAATAAGTTTGTAGAAATGTAACAAAGTTTGTCAACTGTTCCAATTAAATACCTCAAACTTTTTTTGTTTTTCTAAAATCACTGAACTTTCATAAGTGTTCCAATTATATGTAATAATTTTACAAATGTATGAATTTTTTAAAATTGAGTTAGGCATAGTTACATTTCTGTGACATTTTCCCTATTAATAACTCATAACCCATGGTGATGGGGTGTGCAGCTTGGGCCGACCCTATACACAAAGTAAACATTAGTTAATGCCCAGCCCCTACAACTATGGGCCCTTGAATTGTGTGCTGATGGGCTTTATTCACAGATACATTTTTTTAAGCGCAATGAGAATATAAAAGAATATTATGTGGCCTGAATACAATTGGGCTATTTCTTCATTATGTTTATTACGCATATTATTCACTTCTTTATGTCTGATTATTATCTCCTTCAACTTTAGGTATTGCATTAAAAAAAAAGTAATAAATCATAACTAGTTCATTACTTGACTTCTGCGTGTATTTGAATATTGAAACATGATTTTTACGGTTAAAATAAGGAAATACAAACTTCCACAAGACGTTTTAACAGGACAAAAAAAGTAGTAAAAAATCCAAACCAGATTCATCAACAAATGAATATCCTAGAATAATACAATTCGACGATAGATCGAGATTATGAAACAGCTGCATGCTAATTTTTTTACAAGGAAGACATGCAAGTGTGGTACGAATGATCATTGATCAAAGGCAATTATTGTTAATTAATACGTACGTTCTTCTTCGAGACGAAAGTTGAGTGAGTTATAGATATATATATGTCAGCAGTGACGACAATTAATTAATTCTCGAACCTAAATCCTGCATGTACCTCAACACCAACCGCCACAAAAGTTGTCTCCATCTATATATATATATAGATAGATAGATAAAGTAGTGTCCTTAGTACATATCATCAACACCTCTTGAGAAAAACAGAGCCCACGTCCGTCAACTTTCAACCAAATGCCACTCTATTTAGGTAACATTATTAAATGATAGGCGTGTATATATGATCAAATGAAAACCATATTATATATTATATTCATAATGGTTGGTGAGACGTTTAGACTTTAACATAATCACATTATTAATCTCCTTTATCACCTTAAATTTCAAGATTAGCTAGATCCAACAAAACAATTATATATTGAAATTAATCAACAGACTAGCAGGTACTGACATGATGGAGCAAACACTCATATTTTTTCTTCTTCTTCTTCTTCTTCTTCTGCTTCACTTTCATACCATTCACACAGCTGAACTCGACACTGTTTCGGATTCACAGTTCTTGACAGATGCAGACACGTTGGTTTCACCTACCGGAGTTTTCGAACTTGGGGTGTTTCGCCCAGGTACTTCTGCAAATCGATATCTTGGTGTTTGGTACAAGAAAATACCCGCTACAGTGGTTTGGGTTGCCAACAGAGATAACCCGATAACAGGTGGATCACGAGTCGTGTTAAGAGTTGATCATACTGGATTAAGTTTACTTCTTTCCAATAATGTCACCACGTTTTGGTCGTCAAACATGACGTCATCGTCATCACGAAAAGCTACTGCTAAGGTACGTGACACTGGGAATCTAGTCTTGATGGATGAAAACCAGAAGATTATCTGGCAGAGTTTTGATTATCTAACTGATACGCTTTTGCCCGGCATGAAATTAGGGAGAAATTTCATGACGGGCATTGAATGGCACCTATCAGCATGGAAAAGTAACCAAGATCCAGCTCCTGGTGAATTCACCTGGGGAGCTGACACACTTGGTTACCCTGAAAACAAACTAAGAAAAGGTCCACAAGTCACGTTTCGTGGCGGACCATGGAGTAATCAGCGGTTTAGTGGGGTCTCTACTTTCGATTCCAACTTGACGTTTACGTACAAAGCAGTTGTTAATGCAAGCGAGATGTCTTTTTCTTATGTTCTTGACGACAGTTCGATTCTGACAAGAACAACCTTAAATTCATCTGGGCAGTTAGAAAGTTGGGTTTGGGTTGAAAATGGTAAAAAGTGGCAGCTTGCGTTGTCATTACCAAGAGATATATGCGATTCATACGACATTTGTAGCACATATGCAAGCTGCAGTGTTAATATGATTCAACAGTCTTGTGCTTGTTTGGATACCAAAAGATTTGTGCCTAGAAACCAACAGAGTTGGGAAAGAGCTGATTGGTCAGGTGGTTGTGTACGACGAACACCGCTGGATTGTAAAAATGGCTCAGAAGGGTTTGTTAAATACTCTAATATAAGATTGCCAGACACAGAACATACATGGTTTAACATGAGCATGAATTTAAAAGATTGTGAAGCAAAATGTTTAAAAAACTGTACTTGCATGGCTTATGCAAATCCAGACACTAGCCTTCAAGGCAGAGGCTGCTTGCTTTGGTTCAACGATCTTTTTGACATGCGTGAGTATTCTGTTGGAAATGGCGGTCAGGATATTTTCGTACGAATGGCTTCTTCTGAATTAGGTAATTATTATTAACGAATCTTATGACAAAAGCGGCCGCTGTTACATTATTGTTTCATGTTTTTTTAGATCCAAAATGTTAACATTAATAATGATGTTATATATACAGTTGATGAATCAAATTTCAAAAAGAAGGGAGGGGCAAAAATCGAAATCATACTACCGGTAACTATTCTGGGAGTTCTTATCATTGGAATGTTTTTGACATGGTCACTGTATGCGAGAAGAAAAAGGAATCATCGCAAGGGAGGTATGAAAATTGGTGTAATCTAATAACGAAATAAAAATCAGACGGGTATGTTTTGAATAAATTCGTTTCGTTTTGTTTGGATGTATGTATCAGAAGACAATGAAGAAGATATTGAGCTGCCATTGTTTAGCTTCTCTACTATAGCTACTGCCACTGCAAGTTTTTCAGACAAAAACATACTTGGGGAAGGCGGATTTGGACCGGTCTATAAGGTAATTAAAATTTCATGATCATTAAGTTCCAATTATATTGTATAAGTATGTAAACACCCCCACACCCTACTATATAAATGGGATTTTTATTGAGTTTGTTTGTTTATTGTATGTGTATAACATCATTTAGGGGGTTCTTGAAGAAGGGATTGAGGTTGCAGTAAAACGTCTATCGAGAACATCTAGCCAAGGAGTTCATGAGTTCAAAAATGAAGTCATTTGTATTTCTAAACTTCAGCACCGAAATCTTGTGAAGCTTCTTGGTTGTTGCATACAAGGAGATGAGCGACTGTTAATCTATGAATACATGGCAAATAAAAGCTTAGATTCCTTTATATTTGGTGAGGATTATATATAAAAACTCAATTTACATACTTTTTATCAGACTATTGTTACAAAATAACTAAACGAATATGTTTTGCTTTGAACAGATGAAAATGAAAACAAGATCCTTGATTGGACAACGCGTTTCAACATCATTAAAGGGATTGCTAGAGGACTTCTTTATCTCCACCACGATTCACGACTAAGAATAATCCATAGAGATCTTAAAGTGAGCAACATTCTCCTAGATCAAGATATGAACCCTAAGATATCAGACTTTGGCATCGCTAGAAGTTTTGGAGGAAATGAGACTGGAGCAAACACACATAGAGTTGTTGGCACATAGTAAGCTATTGTAAACAACCATTAATTAGCCTCATTATCTTGATATCTTCACTTCATTCGTCTATTCTTCATGTCTGCAGTGGTTACATGGCCCCTGAATATGCACTAGATGGTGTTTTCTCAACAAAATCAGATGTATTTAGCTTTGGTGTGTTGGTGCTAGAGATTGTGAGTGGGAAGAAAAATAGGGGATTCATACATCCGGAGTATGATCATAATCTTATTGGACATGTAAGTTTACTAATCCATTGTTTAATTCACATACAAATTGATACCAAACTTTTCATCATTAATTTTAAACTGTATTCAGGCATGGAGTGTGTATAGTGAAGGCAGGACGATGGAACTGATTGATGCAAACTTAGCTAAATCCTGCAATCCAACCGAGGTTTTAAGATCGGTCCAAGTGGGGTTGTTATGTGTTCAACAAAACGCAGGAGATCGACCAAACATGTCTTCTGTGATTATGATGTTGGGCGGTGAGAGCACGCTACCACAACCTAAACAACCAGCATTTTTCATGGATAAGGACTTTCTTGTAGCAGACTTTTCTTCAAGCACTTATCTAGCAGGTTCAGTGAGTGATGTAACAATTACAGAGGTAGATGCCAGATAATAATGTATATACGCTTAGTTGTTCTTAGTTACTTTCTGTAATATATTGATTCTTAAATTCAAGCACACACTAAACTTTAGCATTTGCGGTGTTACTAAGTACATAAACTTTAAAGCTAGCATTCAAGATATAATACCTTATACATTTTTTAGATTAGCTTTGCTATATCAATACAGTTGTTATTATCAAGCCATAATAACTTAAAAACCGGTCCAAATCCACCCTTCAGAGTTTATTTTCAAATAAAAAACTAGCCATGGAAATTGTAGAGAAGCTTAACAAAGGTAGTTGAATGTCTTCTTCCTTGTATTTAAAGACATGCAACGATCCCTCTGAGTTTTTGTTACAATATGCAGCTGCACAATGTTAAAACAGAGGAAGCCATTCTTACATATATATCTGACCTCCACTGCACGTACAATTCTTTAAGCATTTTATTTTGCTTCACATTAATGTTCCAAACTCATGCTCATGTTAAACCACGTGGCCACCGTATCAGGCAATTTTACAACAGGATACTTAATAAATTAAACCCTTCGGATTCATCTTTGCAATCCAATGGTGTTCGCCTAACACAACCACCTGACGCATTAAAAGCTCCTGTAATCTGCGTACTCTTCCATAGTCCGCCAAAGAATTTGACCGCTTTCAGCATAACTTTGCGTACTTTCAGTTCACCTACACCAGCTGGATCTTCATTGTTTTTCCATAATGTTATTAGACACCATTCAATTCCCCTGGAGTAATCATTCCCTAACTTCATTTCTGGTAACATACATTCCAGTAATCATACTTTTCATAATTTATATATATGTGTGTGTGTGTTAGAGAGAAATGAAATGGGGTGATTTTATTAGTAGATTTTTAGATATGGGAGAGTCTAAATTTCTGTTAAATTTTAGAGTGGAAATAAAGACATAGGATGAGATGAGATGTAGTAATGTTTTTGTTAAATTTTTAAAATTTTGAAGATAGGGTGAAAGGTGGATATTTTTATTACAATCTTGACTTTTGATGGATGTAGGCTGTGGACTTTTTAGTTTGAATTTTGGATGAATTTTGATAGATAAATGTGGGTGATTTAAAGGAGATAACCAGAAGAAGATAAGGGATGAATCAGACATTTAACACACCATTTAACAAAATATTAACGGCGTTTGAAACTATTTCTAATATCCGAGTGAGTTTTCCTAAGACGGGATGTCAACCGCTTATACTGATTTTGATAATTCAAGCTTGACTCACACAGAAACACCATTAAAGAGGAAACTTACTACTTGGGAAAACTCCCATAAGTCAAGACTTGAACTTGAGATCTCTAAAATCTTAAGTTTTTATCCATCACCTCATATCATTGGATAAGAAGATTGAATGCTAACGGTAACTAACTTAAAGGATAACATGCGACAACTTGCTAAGATAAAAGATTAATTCAAAACCTTTTAAAGATATAAAAAGATGAAACTTAAATGACGCTAGCTTGATTACGTAATGGTAGAGTTAAACTTTAACCGATTAACTTATTATATTCCTTTCGTCTCATTTTATATGTTCATATTTTCTTTTTTTGTTGTACCAATGTAAATGTCCATTCCAAAAATAAAAATACAATTTTCAATTTACCCCTAATTATTTACTAAAAAAGATATTTTAAGACTGAAAGACGAAAACTTTAATGACATTATTATCATTTTATAGGTTGAAAAAATATATAATAATCTATTTTTACTTAAATTTTATGTTGTGGGTCTCATAACACTTAAAACGGGACGGATGGGGTAGTAAACTAGGGTGTGATTTGAAAATAAAAGTATGGTGACGTATGTATGCGTTATCATGGCCAAGATATTTAGCTAGAATATCCCAATCAAACGTAATTAATGTTGGATGCACACTTGCTACATAATTTGTGGACATAATTTATGACTGTAACCACAGGGCGTCACTGGTCAACACAAATTGCCGGTTCATCTCGTGCATGGTCCCAACTCCCAATTAGTGCTTGGATCATTGAACATGTATTTTTTACTTTATTTTATTATTTGTTGCCAAAATTTAAGCTGCATCTCAAATCTCAATGGAGGGAACACTCATATTTGTGTTATCCTTATTTGTTCTTCACAAAAGCTTTGCTGTTGAAATCAAAACCATCTCAAACTCAAGGTTTTTAACAGATGGAGACACGTTGGTCTCAACTACCCGAGTTTTCGAACTGGGATTTTTTCCACCAAATAGCTCGGAGAATAGATATCTTGGTATTTGGTATAAAAACATCCCTGTTAGAACTGTGGTATGGGTTGCAAATAGAGACCGTCCGGTTCCGGGTGCGTCAACATCGATGCTTGAGTTAAAGATCATTGATCAAGGGATTCTCGGCCTCTTTGCCAACATCAGCATGATTTGGTCATCTAACACAACATCAACAGGAAATGCGACTGCAAAGCTTCATGACAATGGAAATCTAGTTGTGACTGATCAAGACGAGAAGGTTGTTTGGCAGAGTTTTGATTACCCGACGGATACTCTTCTACCGGGCATGAAGTTAGGTAGAGATTACTTGAGGGGCAAGGAATGGTATCTAACACCATGGAAGAGTAGTCAAGATCCAGCTCCAAGTGGATTGACCTGGGGCGCTGACAGACTCGGGTATCCTGAAAACAAACTAAGACAAGGGGATTCGATCATATTCCGAGGTGGACCATGGGCTAATCAACGGTTTCCTGGTGTTTCTGTATTTAGCAGGAGCTTAACGTTTAGATATGATGTAATTATTAACGAAAGTGAGGTGTCTTTTGCTTATAATCTTGAAGACAATTCTATCCTATCAAGAGTTACGTTGAATTCAACTGCACAACTAGAAAGCTGGGCGTGGGTAGAAGGTGGTACAGAATGGCGGCCTGTCGTGTCATTTCCGCGAGGTGCCTGTGATAAATACAACATTTGTAATGCTTATGGAACCTGCAGCATCAATATGATCCAACAGTCATGTACTTGCTTAGATGCGAGAAGGTTTGTGCCCAAAAACCAAAAAGCTTGGGACACGGCTGATTGGTCGGGTGGTTGTATTAGGCGAACGGCGTTGAAATGCAAAAATGGAACAGAAGGGTTTATCAAGTACTCTAACGTGAAATTGCCGGACGCTGAGAATACATGGTTTAACATGAGCATGACTCTGGAAGAATGTAGGTCAAAGTGTTTAACGAATTGTTCTTGTATGGCTTATGCAAATCCAGATAAGAGTCGAAGCGTGTGCTTGCTTTGGTTCAGTGACCTTTTTGACATCCAGATATTGCCCGAAGACAGTGGCGGCCCTGATATTTTCGTAAGGATGGCGTCATCTGAATTAGGTAAAGTTTATAATTATAAACTCCAATAATATGTATTATATGATATATCTAGCCTTTGCTCCAACAGATTCATCTAAATACGTATACACCACTTGCAGTTTTAGAATTATCGTTTTATGCTAACAAATTAACTTCATTTCTATGTTAATATCTTGTTAGATTCTCAATCAGAAAATCAAGGAGGAGGAAACAGTAAAATCATCTTACTTGTAATTATTCTGCCTGGGGTTCTTTTCATAGGGTTGATCATTGGTACATGGTTGTGTTATGCCCGGAGAAAAAAGAATCATGCCAAACTAACAGGGGGAGGTAAAAACGTTGCACAAGTTCACTAGAGTAACATGTATTTAATAGAAGTACCTTTGAGCATATTCGCCATTTTTGAAGTCTGCTTGTTGCTAATGTGTAGCGGAAGCAGGGGAAATCATGAATGCATCTAAAAGCCAGGAAGAAGACATGGAGCTACCAACATTTAGCTTCTCTGCCATTGTGAATGCTACTGCTAATTTTTCACCTGACAATAAACTTGGAGAGGGTGGATTTGGACCGGTTTATAAGGTAATTATTGTATTCGAATCATCCAATGTAGAAGTTGCATCGTAATTTCTTATGTAAAGAAAAGAAATATATGCAGTGTAAGCATGCCCTGTTTAGATATATTAGTCATTGAAGTCACCTTTGTAGTTTGTATAATTTTTCACTTTGAAATGGTAAATCTCTAGGGTATGCTAGAAGAGAAGGAGATTGCAGTTAAACGTTTATCAAGACATTCAAGCCAAGGATTGAATGAGTTCAAGAACGAAGTCATTTGCATTTCAAAACTTCAACACCGAAATCTTGTGAAGCTTCTTGGCTGTTGCATACAGGGAGATGAGAAGCTCTTGATCTACGAATACATGCCAAATAAGAGCTTGGACTCATTTATATTTGGTGAGAATAATAAATACAAACTACATGGTTTCCAGTACTTATGTTGGTTTAAATTAAGAACTTCCATAGCACGAAACTAAAAATTCTAAACCAACTTGTTGGCCAGACGACACTAAAAGTGTGGTTCTTGATTGGGAAACGCGTTTCAACATTATCAAAGGAATTGCTCGAGGACTTCTTTATCTGCATCAAGATTCACGATTAAGAATTATCCATAGAGATCTTAAAGCAAGCAACATTTTACTAGATCTGGATATGAATCCCAAAATATCAGACTTTGGCTTAGCTAGAAGTTTTGGAGGAAACGAAACCCAAGCAAACACACAAAGAGTTGTTGGCACATAGTAAGCCATTGAAACAATTATTCATTGTTTTTTCTTGAGTACATTAGTATTCTCTTATAAGCATCCTATTTCTTGCTTGCAGTGGTTACATGGCCCCCGAGTATGCATTAGATGGTGTATTCTCTATAAAGTCAGATGTATTTAGCTTTGGCGTTTTGGTGCTAGAGATTGTGAGTGGAAAAAGAAATAGAGGATTTATCAAACCTGAAAACGGAGATAATCTTATGGGACATGTATGTTCGCTAATCACTACCCATAATCCACACCTCCATTTTTCAAAATATCCATCAACTAGATTTACAACCTAATAACGTTCATATATATTCTAAATTGTGTTAAGGTATGGATGCTCTATAACGAAGACAGGTCAATAGAACTAATCGATCCAAATTGCACCAAATCCTGTGATCCTCTTGAAGTTATAAGATCAATCAAAGTTGGGTTGTTATGTGTTCAACAAAATGCAGCAGACAGGCCAAACATGTCAAATGTAATTATGATGTTGGGCAGTGAGAGCGAATTGCCGGAACCTAAGCAGCCATCATTTCTAACCGAAAAGGATCTTCCTGTAGTAAACTACTCAACAGGTACTTACACAGGAGGCTCGATGAAAAATTTTACCATCACGGAGGTAGGTGCTCGATAGATAACTTGTCAAGCAAATACATTATTGTTTAGCAGGTATTAAACTGCATGTGGCTGTGATAGTGGCAATGATCTTTCTCACATGGCGTGGACTTTTAGCATGGGCCTATATATACATTATGTATATATTACTTTGTTAATACCATTTAGTGAACTGTGAATGATTATTTTTAATTACTGTTAAATTGTTAATCAATGAATTAAGGGTTTTAAGTTAAAATAATTTAGCTAAACTTTTGTTAAACTTTCAAGGACCAGAGTTATGTGTGACAAACCATGTTACAAACAAAATTATAATATTGAACTAAAGATGCTAATGCAGTATGAAAAAAATAGTAACTTGCTCCACATAACTGTAAGTATATTGAAAGAACATCATACCATGTCTGCAAAATGAATATTAGAAGCTTTTGCTTTCATTAATTCAAGGGTTGCAAATAATCCCACTGAGTTCAATACATAGTATCTGAAAGCAAAAAAACCTCATTGAGTTCAATACATTTAAATGAATGAATATCACCAGCCACACAGGCATTTAATCAAACAGTTGGCGTGCATGATTGTATATTCTACGCTGACATCATTGCATTTCTTATATTGCAATTGATAAACTATATATTGTATGAACTTATAGTCAGAACTAAATAACCTGTGTTTGAATCCAGTTGCCGATCGGTAATAACATCACTGAGGTTATACCAAAAAGTCGTTTAAATACATAGACGTAAAAATGCTATCAAACGAACTTTAGTTGACTTAATTTCGGTAGAGTTAAAACCGTTTTATTGAACCTTTCAAAAACTTCATTCGGATTGACCTAACTCTCACCTTAAAGCTACCAACATGTTGCTTGAGCGTGACAAAGATATCTGGTTTTGGACTTGCAAGAAGCTTTAGAGGAAACAAAAAAGAAACAAATACTAGAAGAGTAGTTGGGACATAGTAAAAATTAGCATTCTGATTCAGGTTGCTTGATATGACGACAGTGTTTAAGTTGATGCATTTTTTTACTTCGAGATGTGCCGTATGTTGTGACGACAATATCGCGTTTGTAATTTTGTTACACATAACCCGCTTGTGCATGATGCAACGCGGTTTTTAGTTCAACACTATTCACGTTACGATGGTTACATGTTGTGATGCCCCTACATTACGATGGTCACATTAACATGTGATGCTTGCATGACACGAGTAGAAATTAAAAAAATAAGAGATTCTTTGATGAAGATCATAATCTCAATCTTCTTGGCAAGGGCGCCGACAGAGCTATGAAGAGCATAGGGGTGGCCCGGAATACCCCTCAACTTCGTTGCGAAGTACAATTTTTACTGGTTTAATTATAAGTTTTTTATCGTTTTAAGTATCAAGATATCTTAAACAATTTTAATACCCGTGAGTGAAAACTTTATGTTATTATAACTCTCAAATTATGTTTTAAAATCCGCTAATGTTTTCTTTAAAAGTAAGACATAATAATCTGTCTTTTCGTTGTCAAAATTTCATTGGATACTATATAAATCACTACATGCATGTAAACTAGACATAAGCACCCAAAAAACAGTACGTCTAAAGTTTTAAGACCGAAAATACAAAGTGGCAAGATATTTAACTATCGGGAGTGGGGATGGGATGGAAGGGAGCCAATAATAATCCTCGGGCACACCGTCATCATTGATGGTTGGGGTTGCAGGGGCATGGAAAGGGGTCACAGATTCGGTTTGGTGGAGTGGGGACTACTTTTTTACTTTTAGCTTGACTTTTTTTTAGGACCATGAGTTGTGTATAAACATTAAAAAACATTTTTATATTAAATTTACCTATAAAATATTTAATTTTACACATAAAATAATAACACTTCTCTCAATATCTTTACTTTCTAAACTAAAAAAAATATTCTCTCACCCTTAGCAAATAAATTAACAGTCACAAAAAACCTAAAAAGTCGTAGTTTTATAAAGCATTTATATTTAGTCGTAAAATTAATAAAAGTAATTGATTAAAGCCTGTTATAAAATCAGCCATAAAAGGTCCCAAATATGTGAAAACGTTTTGCTGCCGTTTTATGAATTGAAATTGTGGTCGTAAATACATAGTCTTAAACAACATTTTCCTAGCCAATCATAAGTTTACTAATCATTATAAAAAAAAAATTTTGACTTCACGATATTATGTATTCAAGAATGATCACTGCATTTTTCACTAGTACACAATTGAATAAATAGTGCGTTCAAATCTCCTATTTGATGCGATTTTAGAACCGTCCTATTTGACTGTGCACTAAATAACACGTTATAGATGGTGCGATTGTTTTATTTTCTATTTGGTGCGCTTTCTGAACCATCCTATATATCAAAACACATCCAAGAAATCTCATGAATCAGAACATGACACGTGGTTGTTTTTAAATTTATAAAAATAAAGAGTAAATTACTTTTTGTATACCTGAGTTTGCTAAAAGTTAACACTTTGAAGCCTGAAGTTTAAATCCGTCTATATGTACCCTAAGTTTTTTATTTTATTTCTATTTGTATACTTATGAGTAACGAAGTTAAGTTATTCCGTTAGTTTTGAATGAATAGACCAAATTGCCCTCATCATCTTATCCTAAGTTATCTTTTTAATAAAAAAAAATAATCCAA
>JAOYNQ010096164.1:0-15263 GCA_026259685.1 Tagetes patula | reverse complement strand
TTAAATCTATTTGTTCAAGACTCAAATTAGAATTTTAATGCAATTTGTGTTTTTATTTTCATATATCTTTTATTTAAAAAGGTTTTAACCTAGCCTCGCGCTCAGCAGCGAGGCCCTAGCCAACATAGACAAGGTACGAATAACGAAAAAGCCATACACTCTTTACATCGAGTTACAATTCTGTTCATTTTCTTAGTCCAAATGCACGGATGATTCACAAATATAAAAATTAACTTCATTGGAGTAATATTTAATGCTCTTTTAACATCGAGCGTATCCATATCTAGGCTCGTTCTTTGTTTAAACTTTCTTTTTTTAGCACCATGTGATCTTATAAGAGCATGCAATTTAAGTTAAAAAAAATATTTTTGCTGATTAAATTTGAATGGATCACTTGAAAAAGTGAGTAAATTATAGCTCTTGCATATACATTTAAATAAATCTAATCGCATACGGTTAAGAAAAAGAAAATAAAAACAATAACGAAAATAAAAACTATGTCTATGAATACAGGTGTGTAGTAGATTAAAATCTAAAGTAGAAAAACCATGACTTTTCACATATCTCATGCTCCTTAATTCTCTCTCAAACACACACCTCTTTTCTTCACAGGCATCGATGCCATACAACTAAATAAGTTTTTATCCACTTATGTTTCTTCAATTAACGCATCCATCTAGCTTTAATGTACCGTCGTTTCTTCCTCCGGCAGGATGTGTTGCTTTTCATCTTCTCCGGCGAACCCCTTCATCATACTCGATCTTCTTATCATTAAAAGGAAGGTTGAGTGATGTCGTCGCAGTTTGTCTCTCATCTTCTCCGGCACACATAAATGATGAAACCAACAGAGAAGTACAAATTGATATGAAGTTATAGAGTCGTCAACCAAAACATCAATTTTTTTGGGTTTGGTGGGTTGCTGGTGGTGAACCATTACGATACCGGCAAATGAGAGCATACAAATTCTAACTTATAAATGAATTCGAAGGGATAGATTTGATTAGTCGTTATCTACGTATCGGACACGTGTCGTTGCGAACATACAACTGATTCTATGGCAGCACACATACGTCACCACATTTCAAACAGCTGTAAGCATGCGAGATTGGGTTACGCGTTTCACCGGTTCCTTAACCACTTGCCACGTGTAATCTGCCACACAGCTGGCTCATTGGCTGGCTTGTCTTTTTACTGTTCAATTTACTGTTCAATCCGTTGTATTATCAATATAAGGAGAATATAAAAGTAGAGAAAGAACTAAGTGAATATATTAATTATAAAAGCAAAGAAAGAATGGAGATTTGAAATTACTTCATAGTGTTGATGCGTAGAAGTACAGAAGTAGAGATCAGTGTTGTCTTTCCGTGCTTTCCCCGTTTGATTTTTCAGAATAATAAAAAAGTAATCAATAAAATACTAAAATTGGTATAAGGCTTTTTTTTTTAAAAAGCCCAAATTTAATTTAATACATTACATAGAGAGTCAGAGATTCTTCCTTTTCACATTTTGTTTCAATCTTTTCTCTAAAAGTCATCTTCTCCAAAAAGTCTGCAACTTTGCAAGAGTTTGATCTCCGTCGCCGATCAGAAAATTTGAAATTCTACTTTTTCTTATAACTTCTAGTACTCTTTTACAGGCAAGCAAGATGGTCCAACAATTAAAAAAAAAAAACTCAGGCGAGTACTCAATTTAAAGGAAAATTTGGTCGGCCGGAGGGTCAAGAGACCCCCGGACCCTCTTGTAAATCTGCGGATGTTGGAGGGTAACTAACCAGTATTCAAGTCATTAGTTACACCAAACGACACTATATGATTTGAAAAGATACGTATTTCATTAAATGAGAAAATTCATTATAGAGTTAATGTTTCAAAGTTGCGGAAGCAGAACATCATATCAATGTCAAAACCTTTTTTTTAGTAAAGTAAAGTTGCGGAAGCAGAACATCATATGAATGTCAAAACCTTTTTTTTTAGTAAAGTAAGTGCAATAAAAATATTTAATACTAAGACGTTCAGTAACAAATGAAATTCTTGAAAACATGTAGACCCAATGATGCATGCATGCCCTAACCGTGCTCGTGCTCCTTAATTACCCGAGAAAACATATTTAAAATGTCAACACAATGGTTGGTGAGTTGAATGAGTTATTTATCAAAAACATATAAATAAATAAACCGTTTTCCAGATAAAATCATTTACTATTGCTGGTTTGCAAGACCACCTCGCTTACTACATGAGCACACCGAGATTAAATTGACCGTTGTGTTGTTTGCCTTACTGCCATCAAACTAGATGACCAAAAGTTCCAAGGACAATCTGCATCACCTGGAACACTACCAGCGTGATAGGGTCTGCAGAACCCGGTAGTACTAATCAAATTTCCCCGTTATGCTGAAGTTGGAATATAAATAATCTCAACTCAAGGAAAGGACTTTAATTATAAGATTGCTAATGCTAGGGAAAATAAGCCCTTAACAATAAATATTATTTATCCAAAAGATTGCCCAAGTTGGCAATGTAAAGTTTTGCCCGAAGGCCCTACCCGAAGGTATAAAACGTAGCCTTAGTTGGCCCCGCCCGAAGGCATAAAGTTTTGCTCGAAGGACCTGTCGAACGGGTGTAGAATGACCTAACATACATACATGTGCATCCTGATGGGATGTATGAACAGGCAAACTGCACTTAATGTGTACATACGTCAGCTTCGGTCAGATAAATACGACTCTAAGGACATGTGCTGTAAACTAGCTACCTACAATGACATACTAAATTTATATATCTGCTTGCAATTGAACTACTTGATTTTATGCTACCATGTGAACTCACCAACCGTCGTGTTGACACTTGTTAGTCTTTCACTGTTTCAGGTCACTGAGGTATACTGCACATAGGGCATGGCATGACGTCCTCACAATTCATTTAAAACATTTCTTGCATTAAAAACTTTGTTTTGGGATTTGTAAACTTTTTAAACTGCGTGTCTTGTGACGGGCGCGTGTTTTTACGCATTTACTTTCTGCATGGTTTGGGTTGCTTAAACTTACTTATTTATTACGCTTCCGCATAACTGAAAAACTAATTACTCTGATTGTCGTTTAAACTACCATACTTAATGGGTAAACGTTTGGTTTTCAAAACTCATATAGAGTCGTTCGGTGTAATTAATGACTGGATCCTGGTTTGTCACGCCTTTAACGGTAAAACTCCGTTAGTGGATTTGGGGGTGTGACACTTGTGAATACTGAGATCAGAGATATAGATTTCATGCGTATCACATCCAAAGGAACACTTGAAGTACGTACAAAAGGTGTCAAGAAGCCATATTATTTTTATGCTAATGTTGACCTTGCTGGTGTGTCCTTGGATACCTTAAAGTGGATGTCAACATGCAATATCCTGACAAATGAATTAAAGCCAAAGCAGGCCAAAATTGCAGAAAAGTTCAAAGAATGCATCTCTAGAGCCATAAAAGATCAAGAAGATCATGCCTCAAAGCCTCTGCTTGATGTGAAAGAAGAAACAGAAGATTACCAAAGCTAAATCCAAATGCAAATCTAAGGGGGAGTATTGTTAGATATAATAGATTAGCATTTAGATTAATCTTTGTAATTGTCTTTTGTAATAGTCTAGGGACTTATTGTGTAAATAGTTTCTATCTAGTTTGTGTTGATCTATAAATAGCACTTTGTATCTCATTTTGAGAGAGCTTTTCCATTTTCTTCATTGTAATTGTGCTTTTGATCAATACAACCGAAGTTTATGAGTATTTGTTATTATTGATTGATTGATTGCATATTGTGTGGAATTGTCTCGTATGAATGTACTCAGTTGTTGTAGATCTGTAGATCTAAATCCTGCTAGACATCTTCAATTTGTCCAAACAATACTCCCCCTAGGATGATACTTTACAAATCCGACATATCAACTTAAATCTTTATGTGACGAGCATAGAGAGCAACCTAAAGTTTTGGTAAGCATTATCTTCAAGAGGACCCAACAGTACTCCCCTAAGATGATGATGTCAAAACTTTGTCTTTCAACAAGCAATCTGCATTCTTCTCTCCCTTTTCTGTAACATCAAAGGTTATGGAAGAATAAGTAGAGAGTAGATTCCGACGAATCTATATATCAGCAGTGTGATATTCTTCAACTGTTGAAGTAGAATGAGAAGACTTCTTTGACTTAGGATACCCCCCCTGAACTTTTTCATTAGAGGTTAATGGGATCTATGTATGAGATATCAAGAGAAGGAATTTTTAACACTCAGCAATCTAACTTGGAGAACTTTGATCTGGAAACAGGCTTGATCAGGAACATCTTCAAGTAATGTGGACGCTTGTTCTGCAATGAAAACTTGTTCCTGCAACTCAAAGAAAAACATTAAAACTCAGGCAATAATGTACATTTATCATCAATGTAAAGATTAAGTTCTTAATCAGATGAGATATTTCTTGATGAACAACTTCTACATCAATAACACATGTTAAAATGCAAAAAAACATGTTAAAATGACAATCCTTTTGTTCTTTTTGATCTTTTTGAACTTTTCTCTTTACAATTCTGAATCTTTAACATGCAATGAGATCATACCAATCAAACGTCTTCACACAAAATAAAATAAGGTTTGAATAGACATAGACAATATTTCAAAGTGGATGATAAGCATTTAACTTTAAATACACTTACTTTTTCAAACACTTGGTGATTTTATCATGTTTTGGTTCGATTAAGTAAGACAAGCATGTGACCTACACTCAGAAACACTGTAAGCTATACTCTCAACAAAACATACAAGTAAGCAATTTAACGTCTTTAATACCCGGTCATTTATAATATATTTAGTGAAGCTTTTGGGGTTTTAAGGAAATCCATGAATGAAAGTCTTAGGTGGTGTTCCCTTGGGGAATATCCTTTTTCATTCCTATTTGGAATTTTGATTGGTGATGTTCCTCATTAGGAATCTTTTATTTTCCTCATTGGGAATCTTTTGTACATCTTTGGTTGTTCCAGGTCTGTAGCTCACTTAAAAAATGGAGACCTTGCGTGAAACTTCAGGTCTGTGGGCACCAAAACAAAGAAGTTCACAAATGCTTTGCTTCACACTGATTTTATTGCGTCATTACTTGGTGTGTGTAAGTGACATTACAAGTAGTCTATCAGAAAAGCGAATACTATACAGATGTCCTAATATAGATCTTAACATAACTTCCATAGAAGTATTTAGTTTATCACCATAGAGTCTACTTTTCAGATTTAGTGTTTTTCAGTTTACCCATAAAACAGACAATGATCAGTCAGTCTTTATAAATCATATGTAAAAGACAATGACTTAGTGTACTATCATTTCTCATGTACGTGCAAGTAGATTCAAAATATTTTTTGGATTTTGCTGATTTTGTCATTTTTTATTATTATTTTTAAATTTTTTTCTCCCCCTAATTTTAAATTTCTTTGAAATTTAAAAGTTTAATCGAAAGGAAAATGGCAGTTGTGTTATCAACGCATGAAGAGCATGTAATATACTTAATCTAAACAGAAGAAATGAAACATCGATTGTTTCAAGCACTGCCATCATCGTTTGATTTTTGAAAATATCCTGCAATGATACCTTTTTGTTTCCAACTCCAGTTAACGGCTGTTGCATCGAAGACATCATGAACAAGATGCGGTATCTTGTCATGAGAGGAGATCAGCTACAGTCTTCTTTTCTTTGATCGACTGGCCTCCATAATTGTCCCTACCACACTAACATATTAGTTAGAGGAAATCCAAGACATTGTTGTCTTAGATTGTCCGAAATCATCAATAAAAGTAATTTGTTGATAAAATGCATCTTCTGGTGGATCATCGATTGATGAAGCGCGTTGCTCATCTTTATTAATAACAGGTGTTTTTCTACACAACTGCTTTGTGTGGGACCAAAGGAATGCTTCGGTTTAGACACCCGTCTAGAATTATTCATGGAAGATCTGTCATAGTTATTTCTAAACCTATTTTTCAAAAATTGGTTTTGTTGACCATTTTGCTTAGGTAAAAATGGATTTATTTGATTTTATAGATCTTGGTTTCCATGAATCCCTTGAATGATCACCATTAGAGTATTTAAAGTGAGAAACATACCTGGTAGAATTTGTAGAGGATGAATTTCTTTGGACATACCTTCTCGGCTTCATTCTTGAGATTTTGTTGTAGAAGCAATCTGGAGTGTTGTGATTGACCATGTCACAATTAGAGCAATACTTGTTAAAGTAGCATTCGCTTATGTCATGGTTGTACATCTGACAATTGATGCAGTATTTGTTGTAGCAACACTCTGATGTCATGTAATTGTACATCTCACATATCTCACAATACTTCTGATGAGCTTTGAAGGGAGACTTCTTTATTTTCTTTTGAGAAGCCTTTTCATTTGAAGCATGTTGAGTCTGATGAGCTTTGACATTTGATTCTTGTTGAAACTTGATTGAAGAAGATGGAGTCTTGAACATGTTGGCTTTTGAACAATAAGGAAAGACACCCTGATTGTATATACAATCTGAAATATGATGAGTTTCAGAGTCACAGATTATACAGTAGATATCACTATTTGAATCACTTAGGGATTATGAATCTTGAGACTTTGGAGTTGAAGGAGTTGAAGCATGGTTTTCAAATGGTTGTTCTCTGAGTTAACCATTTTAGAAAGTTTCTTCAACTTTGTAATTTCTTCTTGCAAATCGTTAATCATATTGGATGAGTGTTCATTTGATTTTGCAGTATCATTCTTGATGATTGTTGCTTCTTTTTCACTTTTTTTATTGAACCCTGAAGAGATGTGATTCTTTGATCATATGTCTTTTGTTGTTCTTTCAGTTTCTTGTGAATGGTTTCTTCCTTTTTGAGTTTATCACAAATCCTGAAAGAATATGTTCTGTAATGTTCAACTAGTTCATGGCATTCTTTTGTGCACATATTTTCTTATGTCGATTGGCATTTCAACATAGGAACTCTCAACATCTTTCTATGTTTCCGTTTCAGACATCAATTTCTTTATTTCTGAATTCAATTGGGCAATTGTCTCATCTTGCTTTGTAATGGTTTCTGACAAGTTGCTAATTTCTTTGTCTTTCTTTTCAATCTCTTCTGCAGACACTTCTACAGACACAAAATCATTCTCTTCGCTCTGATCAAATACTTCATCTTCTTGATTATCATTTGATTTTGTTTGAGTCACAAGAGCATGTTCATGAATGTCTCTTCTGTTTTCATCACAAGCTTTGGCAATTCGAAGAAACGTTGTTTCAAACATATTATAAATTCCGTGACAAATTCAGTGATGTTTTCTCTTTGATTTTCTTCTCGGATCACGATTTTCATTCTATTTAGTGTGATTTGGATTATGTGATATTGATTTGGGTTATGAGAGCTAGTGTTGTTAAAGATGTTGACATGCTGTTTAAAATGCTTCTGATGTGTTGTTTAAGATGCTGAAGTACTATTTAAAATGCTTCTAATGTGCTGTTTAAGATGCAGAAGTGCTGTTTAAAATGCTAAAGTGTTGTTTAATGTCACACCCCGACCGATGGTGGAATTATCGAGGCGGACGAAAGTGAATGATTTTTCATAGCTCATGGTTCTCGAAATAGATTAAATATTATTAAGATCCAATTAAATTAAATACCTCTGAGGTGGATCTAGGTACTTGAAAAAAATGAGAAAATAAAACAAGTGATCCAAGATCTCATGTGCTCTACCTCTAAGATAACGACTTGGAGCCGACACCCTTGGGTGTGGTGATCTTGTTTTGAAAAAATAGAATAAAACAGTATATACCTGTAACTTACACCCATCAAATAACCACCCTAATATGGCAATATACTTAACCATGTAAAGTTCTTTAGGTTATTTTGTTAGGTAAATCTATATGGTTTATCTTGTTCCTTGTCAAGTAACAAACTAATCAGGCGTGTGAGACCCTTTAGATTATTTGACATCACTTAAACTAAAGCAAACACGAAAGGAAAGCCGAATGGCTAGTGTTAGGGTTAATAATGATTTCTTACTTTGACTTGTTTGTTATTTATGAAATGTTGATATTATTTTTAAAATGATTGAAACCTTAAGTCCTGATTATGATTCCATTGCATACTTTTTCGAGGAAGAAAAAAGGATAAGTGTTGGGATATATTTGATATAGTGTAAATTATATAAGTTTCCGAGTAGAGTTTAGCGGAGATGAACAATGGTGAAAAAAATCAAATAACGAAGTTAATCGAGCTCAAAACAAGACACGAAACGAAACGCGAAATCGAGGCACGGAACAAAGCCATGGACCTCGCCACACCACGCAAACAGCCAAGAGAGCCTGGCGGGAAGTGCGACACTCTCTTGGGATCTTATGGTGGTGTGGTTCATGGTGTTTAGCGACAATGAAGCCAAACCTCGTCGTGCGACGCGACAAGGGCGTTTTAACAAAATGTTTTGACATTTTTATTGTTTTTACTAGTTAAAAACATCTTAAAATAAACCCGAAGGAGGTAGACGTGTGGGGAGACGAAAAAGAGCAAAAATGAGTGATTTGGAGCTAAAGCGAAGCTAGAAAGAGAAAAAAGAAGCGTAGGATCAAGAAACGCCGGTTAACGTCAACGGGTTCTTCAATTCCTTTGAGTTCTTTATTCTTTAATCATGTTTAGTGACTTTAAACCATTGTTTGTTTTCGTTACTAATATGCTTGGCTAGGCTTTATAGACTACCTAGGCTAATGATGAACTATTGTTTACGGTTTTGATGTTTTTGGACTATGTTTCAATGTTATGGTTATATTATGATTCAGTAGACGGTTTGATTAAATCATTAATGTGTATTGTATGCTTGGTTTGATTTGATAATCCTAGTGTTCCACTTAATCTTTGGTGAATATCGTTCATGTAATAGGGTTTAGTTAGGTCACTTACTTTGTTTTCTTGTCTAGTTTGTGGTTGATTTGCAATAAAAAAAATAGGAACAGTATTTTGAGTCAAGTTAGCAAAAGTTTGCAGCTGAACTAAATACCTATGAAGTGATAGTTAAATTGGTAGGTTTAGGTGGACTAAATTACTCGACTGAATATCCTGAAGAATTTGTCTAGTTTAGGTTTGTTTACCTTGTCTATTGATGTTAAATGTATTAACTAAATTACCTTTGTTTTTCGTGCTGTGAGGTAGGATTGCAATTAGAGGTACTATGTCATAATCAATTAGACAACTATGAGGAAGTCTAATCTCATAATCAGGTTTTCTTGATAACTAAATAGAAACTTGTAGGTGTCTTCTTTAGAAGGGTCAAGGGTCTTATTTAAGTTTCAATTAAGTGATCATTTTAAGATCCCAGTTCCATAACTAAAACATATCCATTTAGCTGATAACGTAAAGAATGTTTGGGCCTAGGTGTTTTACTTTTATTTCCTGATTTTCAATCCCGTCTTCAAATTAGTTAACTTTATTTGTTTATTTAGTTTATTAAGTCAAACCCACCTTCAACATAATAATCTTTTAAATAGTCGTGTTAATAGTTGAGTCTTTAGTCAGTTGATTAACCTAATAAATGGAGTCTGTTGGTTCAATCTCAGACTTACATAAACTATACTACACTTGATCGGTTCACAAACGATTATGTGTTTAGGTTAGTTTCAGCGCCTAAGTTTATAATATTAAAACTTAGAGTTTTTATATAATTAGTTAATTAATTGATTGTTTAGCACGCACCAACCAACATTAACAGGTTTGTTAGGGAAGGCGAAATAGTCAAAATTATTCAACATTATCACGGTTGTGTTGTGAAACAATGACCTAATAGAAACTAATATATGATGTATATAGATATGAGGATACTATATCGAGAAAGAGAGAATAAGAGAATTCAAAGTTCATTCTTATTGATGCATCATACCAAATACAAAAACCATTTTTAGTAGGGCTATAACATTAATGCAAACATTAAGGTGATATTAGTGTTGGGAATGTGGATTGTCACATAATCAGTAATATATTCATAACACTCCTCCTTGACTATCCACCTGATATGCATTATTATGTCACCTCGTGAAAAACCTTGAGGGATAAAACCATAGCTAATGAAAAAGAATACAAGACTTATTTTCTCTCCCTAATACTTATTGATTTATAATATTGTCTCGTTAAAAACCTTACTTGTAAATTTGCAATTTGTATAGTACTCCCCATAATTTGTGCATCTTTCAAGTGAGAGTTTTGGTCTTCTATAAAAGTTTCATTAAGACTTTTTTAGTTAACAGTCTACCACATGATATTTTAATGTACATTTCCTTATGCTAAACAATGATGTATTATTATCTTCATGTCTTCTTTAAGTGTCAGGAGTAGATATTTTTCGGAAATTGTTCAAATATTTTGTAAACAGTGATTTTTCGTTTAATGCGTTGATGCATAACCCACTATGATGAGAAATGTTGTAAACTCTTCTTATAAAACTATGGTGACTATGTTGCATTAAATTTCATGCATCTACAAGAATAACCAAACCTGTTTTCATAGGTTAGTAAAATATTGTCACGTGTCATGCTTACCTTCAAGGCGTTAAAATATTTTCTTTCAATGCCTCATTATCGGCCACGTGCTATAGCATGCTATAAATCAAAATAAAAGATATATGTAATCATGCATAGCTAGAAAGGAATATTAATACATAATTGCACTTTAACAATGGTACTTTTTAACCAAGAATTTTCTAGCATTTGTTAGAAAATGATAAAGATTATTTTCTAGAAAACCTTTAAAGTACTTAGAGTGCTTCGTTCATGGTAAAGGATTTAACTTATTATAGACGTGGTTTTATTGATTATACACATACTCAAACTACAAGTTGAGTTATAACTACACAGTGTCAAAGTCATTAAACAAATCTGCCCCAAAAGCTCAACAATTATATAACTAATTTTCTCGAAACTTATATTCTTCTCGAGAAGAGTATTTTTTGCGACTTAATCTATATTTTGTTAACTTTACCAACTACGTTAATGAGGTGTTGATTTTGATGCTTAGTATTAGTCAATCAGAGACTTCATTCTTTATTGGTCAATTATGCATGTGCATTCACTCTTTTAAGAGTTCCGATGCACAAACATTATTATTTAGAATATCAACTAGAAATTGATAACATTAAGTTCATTTCCAATCCATATATTACCATTGAAATGTCATAATCTACAAAGTTCAATAAGCATATGTACCGGTTCACAAGAATTACATCGTAGGATGTTTCAGAATATCTTTTAACCACTTAATTGTTTTAGGATACTCATTAAGAGTTCGGTTGTACTAAATTCAATAACACATACAATAAGCATAATGTATTAGAAGTTCTACCAAGTACAACTTCTTAGACATATCTGTATTGTGCATAAGGGTTACATCTATAAGGTGTTTAACATGTAACTCAAGCCTGAACTTAGTTTTTTTGTTATTTCGAATTACCTTTTAAGCATTTAATTATCTTGGGAAATTCATACATATGTCTAGTTATTTTTAAGTTGTCAACATATGCCTATAATCGTAACATATTCTGATCCGTAATCGATACAACAATCGTATTGTTCTCGAGAATTTACTTTGCATAATTTTAAATGCTTTATGGATTTCATGAAATTTTCATTATCAAATACTGACGATACCATAATATCGATTAAACTCGTCTCATTTCTCTCTTATATAACAGACATACAAGACTAAAAATCATTGATTTCATCACTATGCAATACAACTCATCATAATAAACTCTAGGTCTTTGTAAGCATTGGCGAAGGGATAGGGAGACCATAGGGGGTCAAGGCCCTCTCATTTTTTTCCGTCATAGGCGTTAATTTTTTTGTCGGTAGTTAACTTTTGTTATATATATAAGATTTGGCCCCCCTTGAAAATATTATATATATTAAGTTTGGCCCTTTTGATTGTTAAAATTTCCAACTTAAATTTAATGGGCTTTTTTTGTTTAATTATTCCATATAATAAACAACAAGACTAAACTCATAATGTAAAAGTCCACAACTTGAGTTTATTTTTCAATTTAACCGGTCAACCCACAATCCCACTCAAAAATTCAATCTGGTGTTTTACTTCTGCTCACTCTGAATTTGTTGCCTTCCATAAGACCACCGCACATTCGCTCTGTCCACCACCACCAAATTGTATCCAATCTTGCCTCCACCACCAAGTAAGTTTTTAGTTCAATCAGGGTTTTATTTCTTTCAATTGTATATATTCAGTTTTCTGGTTGAGTTGTAATTCTTCTTCTAGGTACTCTGTACTTGCATTTTTTTGTATTATTATAAATATTTTAAGTTTTTTTTGTTAAGCTACCTAGTTTTATTTTTGTGTAAAAACGGTTTAGTATTTGACACGACCTGGACCAAATTTCCGACCTCAATATATAACCCGAAACATAACGTTAGGAGAAAAATTTATATGTCTCGTAAGTCCGGCCTCCCTTATATATATAAAATTGCTGGCTTCGCCATTGTTTGTGAGAATGCTTGTTCCACCAGTTTTGACTGAAATTCTTAACTTCATATTTTCACACCAAACACCGGGTTACATCTAGCACATTATACAACTTTAGTTTTATGGAGTGCTAGCCCCAATATATAGTTTGAGTTTAGTGTGCGAATTTAATTATGTCTCATTTCGTTACTTGGCCAAGTACTTCTATGTTTTCTTTCATAGGTTTATTTTATATCTTGATCTTTATCATTTTTATCAATTCAAAGGCTATTTTATATAGAAGTACTATCGACATCGAGGATTTTTTGATTCCATATATTTATAGACATTATATAACTATTGTGATCTCTTTGTATTCAAGTATTAAGGATTCTTCCAGAACCTTCATGTCTATTGTCTCTTCAAGAGAGCTTTTAATTGTTACCTCAACTTAACCATCTTCGTTACTTGTTCCAATTTTAAGGATTTTAATTCTTGGAATAGACTAGTCTGTCTTAATTTAATCATGCTTTAGACTTATTACCAATACATGGTTGTCCTTGGCATTTAATCAATATAAGCATTAATAGTTGGTATAAGTAAGACTTTTAATGTTAGTGAATATGTTTGGTAATTAAGGCTTTAGACATACCACCATGAATATGTCCTAATGAATATGTTTGGTAATTAATGCTTATTATCAATACATGGTTGTCCTTGGGATTTAATGCTATTATATATAGAACTTATAGTTCACATTGTTTACTTTAAGGATTAAGATGAAAAATTGATAATTCATTCCAACTCATTTTACTTCCCCGTTGTTTTAAATATCACCCTCATATTAAGAATGATGATTTGTTGACATGAAAAGTCAATAAATTGAGTCATATGTAAATTTTTAATTAATGGATGAAACTAACAATTATAGATATTTATTCATACCAACTTGCATTCAAAACCTCTATTGAGTTCCATATTTAGGAGTTATGATGGAATAGTTAGAAAAAAATACATCACAACTAAAAACTTTCATACCGTAAATATCTAGTTCCTAACCAAAAACTGGTTATGATGAGGGAACACAACTCAAAGGCTTGATGTGAATTGTTGTTTCAACATGTATATAACATGATCCCAACACAACTCATGGTCATTGGTTTTACAATCATTTGCAGACGTTTAACAATTTTCTCATAAAAACAAATCTGCATATTAACTAAATGAAGTTCATAACTATTCCAATAACCATTAGTAACTTGGGTAATTAAAGCATTGTTATCACCAAAATATGATAACTTGGAATAGTTTTTTGCTATCTCATTACACTACTACAAAATCGGGTTTTTGCCACCGTAAAAACGGATGTAAAACGGTGGCAAAAGGTCATTTGCCACCAATTTTTCACCAAAACCACCATCGCAAATGCCTCCGTAGCAATTGGGCAATTGTCACGCTTTTGCAACCGCCCCTTATTTTGCCACCGAAATTAGCGACCGGTTTAGTAGTGGCAAACATTGCCACCGGTTTTTCACCAAAACCACCGTCGCAAATGCTTTCGTGGCAATTGGATAATTGTCATAGTTTTGCAACCGCCTCTTATTTTGCCACCAAAATAAGCGACCGGATTAGTAGTGGCTAATATTGCCACCGCACATTTTTGCCACCGCATTGCGAGTTTGCGACCATGTTTTGCTACTGCATTGTTTCTGAAATTGCCGAATGACGAAATTTGCAACTAGTCACTTTGTATTCTAGTTTTATGTAGACATGCTATTTTTTTTATCATTTACACCAGCTAACGAATTTAAGTAATTGACAAAGCATAAGATTGAAACTTCTAAAATTCAGTATTAGAAACATAATATCCAAAGTCATAACAAAATGAAGTCACTTGTATAATATTTAAAGTCATTACACAATAAAGTCGTTTTTTAACTCGATGACCGAAGGATTTGAACCACAAGTTTTAACATTGCTTCGATCTTTCATGCATTGCCTCTTTCTCGACCTTTTCTCTTTCTTTCTCGACTTTTTCGCTTTCTTTCTCAGCATTTCCCATTTCTTATTGGGCCACGAAACTCTCAATTACTCCATTCAACCTTTGTATCTATAATCAATAAACATGTACTTCACAACTTGATATAAAAACACCAATATAACTTAATTAAACTCTTTACAATGCAAGCTACCTTTAAACTACACATAAAAAGGTTCTTGGTCATTGTAGGTTATAGCATACTAGCACATGGCTTATCCTAGTTCTAAGGCAGCTCATAAATGCTTGAAAAACATAAGAATAAATTTTCATTAAAAAAGAGAGAATAAAAATTTATCACTGATCAGCAATTAAACTAAACAATGGAACAGTAAAGTTACAACTAAAAATTAATGTTCAACAACTAAACTAAACTGGTGTAGCTTGTAAGTACATGGAAGATCAAATGTTTCCTCAATTTAGGTGAATTCTACCATGTGTTTGCACAAAGAGTGACTTATATGCATCAATCAAAACATACCATCTAGCTAACAGTCAATAGCCAAAACATACAACAAACTATACAATTCATATCATATTCACCAAAACAAACAACAAACTATGCAATTCAATTCATATTCACCAAACCCCTTATAAGGAAGCTAATTAAAATGCAGCAGCCAAAACATACCAGCTAGTAGGCAGCAGCCAAAACATGCAACAAGCTATGCAATTTGATCCATATTCACCAAACCCCTTATGAGGAAGCTAATTAAAATTTGACTTTTTTTCAACAGAACCTTATAAACACTGATC
>JAOYNQ010096107.1:0-15291 GCA_026259685.1 Tagetes patula | reverse complement strand
GAACGTCTACTTTTATAAAATATCAAATGTAATAGTCAAACTAGTTTTGATAAAACAATAATTGTAATATTATGTTTGTTATGAATAAAAGTTTGACACTTTATTATATAAGTCTTTTTGAAGAATATATATATATATATATATATATATATATATTTGGGACCTAACATTCCACGCTTAAACTCTGATTTAATTAATATATAAAAAAGAGGGTGTTACACTTGTGCTTCATGCCATGGCTAATGTGTAAGTAGTTGATATGCGTAGTGAATTTGGACATCTTTAGGATGTTGAGTTGTGCAAACGTGTTCTAAAATTCCTACTTTCCTATAAAGGAAACTTTAATGGAAATAGAAATTTAGTTCGTTGAATACTTGTCGTGTGATATGATTGTGAATGTAATATGAACAACCACACTAAATGAAACATACTTACACTTAATAAATCACCAACGGGTCATGGGTCAACTCGGGTCAACAAAAGTCAACTTTTGTCAAACTTGGTCAAAGAGTCAAACTTTTATAATCTCGCACGAACTGTATGACTATTTGGATGCATAGGGTTTTTATGACCCTACATGAACACACACTAATAGACCTACTATTATTTAGGTTGTTGTATTACATTGTGTGCTTTTTAAACTGATTTGTTGTGCAACCTAAGGTGAGTTCACTGAACTGTACTTTCTATTATTCAATCCTTAATGGGATGGAGACACGAACAACTACTTTTACAGATTTAGAAATTTGGTATGTCGCATGTCTAGTAGAGTTACTTTTTATTTGTTCATGAAAGACCTCATAGATACCTAGTTGACCGTTAGTATTTGTGAAATAGCTGAGGGATTTTGAGTAGTACTACTGGGTTTGACAAAACCCACCCGGGCTAGTCGCGCTAGCACGACAGATGGACTTGTCGAACAGGTGTTAAATTGGCCTAACATACATACATGTGCATCCTGCTGGGATGTACGACAGGCAAACTACACGTAATATGTACACACGTCAGCTTCGGTCAGATACACTAGACTCTAAAGATATGTACTGTAGACTAGCTACCTACACCGACATATTTTATTTATACATATGCTTGAAACTGAACTTACTTGATTCTATACTTAGTATATGAACTCACCAACCGTCGTGTTGACACTTGTTAGCCTTTCACTTTTTCAGGTCACTGAGGTACATTGCATGTAGGACATGGGATGGCGTCTCAGCATTTCATTTAAACACTTTCTTGCATTAAAAACTGTGTTTTGGATTTAACAACTATTTAAACTATGTTTCTTGTGTTCGGCGTGTGTTTTGCGCATTTACTTACTGCATGGTTTGGGTTTGCTATTATTACTTAGTTGTTACACTTCCGCATAACTAAAAACTATTTACTCTGAGTTGACGTTTCAATTGCCACATTTAATGAGTTAACGTTTGGATTTTAAAACTCATATATAGTCATTCGATGTAATTAATGGCTGGATCCTGGTTTGTCACGCCTCTAACGGCAAAATTCCATTTGTGGATTTGGGGTGTGACAGATTGATATCAGAGCCATTGGTTATAGCGAACTAGGTTGCATTGCAATGCATTCTAGACTATAACTGTACACTACATTAGTTGCACCGAGTGAATTATTTATGACTGCATTATTTGGTAGTTACTTGTGCACACACTTGATTTCAGGAATGGCATCATCTTCTAACACACCTTCCAACTCTTCATGTAAGAGAGCATTACCAGACTCACTTCCCTCCCCTGACCGGGAATGGCCTCGTATCCCCATTGAGAAGGTTAATTGGGATCAACCGTTTGCTCTTCTCCGCACCTCGTACAATTGGACCTACTAGCCGGCTTGCATGACAAGCCTAAGGCAAGAGGAGTGCGTTCCTCTAACGCCCCCTCGTGTGCCATACCCGAATTCCGTTCCTACCCCCCAGACTTCCCCCTCTCGACTGCTCCAGTGAGAGGGCAATAGCCACTCTCACAGCAACCTTGTGTTCTGCTAAGCACGAGATCGACATTCTGAGGGAGGAGTTACACCAAGCAAGGGAAGATCTGCATCAAGTGAACGGGAGGTTCGTGACGTTGGAGACAAGAGGCGCGGATGATTGGCACGCTATACTGAACATTATGGAACATCTAGACGCGCAGGCGGCGGAACCACCAGTGGAGCCAGAGGTGGAGCCACCAGTGGACCCCGGCAGTGATGGAGAGGATAGTGCGAGATACGTGGTCTTACCTTAGTTTCTCTATCTAGTTACATACTCTTGTCTTGTTTTTCTTTTTCTTTCTTTCTTATTCATCTCATGACTTACTGGTAAGGGTTGTTTACCACAAAAACTGAAAACTTTGGATTATGATGTTTGACTAGTATTTTGTGAGAAATTGCAAATTATTTATCAAGTATTGTTATTTGAACTTGGATGTTTGGTTGTGTTAATTTTTCTTGTTTGCTTATACATGGATGACAGTAACTTGTTGGGTACTTATTCATTGTTGTATCTTGTGAATTTAAAGAATGGTTGGAAATGTTAACAACACCTGCTGAGCTGGCAACTTTGATTCAACAGCACGTACTCGCCACAATGTCCAACCAGGCCCAGGGCCAGGCCCCAGCAGCCCCTGGTAAATCCGGGAAACCATTAAAAAAAAATTTTATATCATTGTATCCATTATAGCTTATCATTTCTTTTCTTAACTCTCAATATGATCTTTCCCGTTGAGTTGAACGCTCTAACTTGTGATTTGATGATACTATTGTTCCAGCACCACCAGTCTGTACCTTTAAAACATTTCTAGACTGCAAACTGCACCACTTCAATTGAACAGAGGGGGCAGTGGGTTTGATACGTTGGATTGAAAAGGTGGAAGCAGTGTTTGCTAGGAGTGGTAGCGCTCCTGAAAAAATGTAAATTTTGCCACCGGAACTCTAAGTGGACCAACTTTAACTTGGTGGAACCGTGAGACACAACATTTGGGTTGGAGGCTGCAAATGCCTTAACATAGGAACAATTCAAGCAATTAATCAAACGTGACTATTGTCCTCGGGATGAAATCATGAAACTTGAGTCGGAATTTTATCATTTGAAAATGGAGGGGTCGGAGGTGGAGGCTTATACCACTAGATCCCATGAACTTGCTACATTATGCCTGAACATGGTGGATCAAGACTATAAGAGGATTGAACTGTAAATCTCAGGTTTTCCCCCACAGATTCAGGGAATGGTTACTGTATCTTGACCCGCAACCATTCAGGATGCTATTCGTATCACGCATCAACTGGTTGAGCAGGCTATTGAACAAGGAACATTACCTAAGAAGAAAGGGTCTACATCGACTGGGTCGGATGAAAAAAGGAAGTGGAATGGTAATAATAACAAATCGGCAACGAACTCCAGTTACTCACTGCACCAACAAACTAGAAAATTTAATAAGACTAGGATTTACCAACCATCCTCATCATCTGCGAGTCCGAGTAAGGGGGGGGTATCTGGGGAACCTGCCCAAGTGTAATAAGTGTAATCTTCATCATACTGGGTTTATAACAGGACTACTTGTTTGCGTTGTGGAAAATCTTGTCATGACGCAAAGGACTATAGGGGGAACTTATGGCACGTGGGACTTCAAAAACAAATAGAAATGGTGTTACTTGTTTTAAATGTGGTCAAAAGGGTCACTACAGGACCGAGTGTCCGAAACTGAAAACGGGTGGTAATGGTGGGGATAAGGATAAGGCTGAGGATAGTGGTACTGGTGTAAAGGGTTGTGCGTTCACCATTGGGAAAGGTCAGGCTATCAATGACTTAAATGTTGTTTCTGGAAAATTTCCTATAAATAATTGCTTTCCTAATGTTCTTTTTGACTTTGGAGCTGATAAAAACTTCGTTTCCCACGAATTTAGTAAACTCCTAGAGGTCGTACCGAATGAACTCAATCAAAATTATAACGTTGAATTAGCGAATGGCAAGAAAATCGATGTTACTCATGTTCTGCAGCGTTGTAAGCTAGGACTTTCGGATCACGTGCTAGATATTGATCTTATGCCAATTTCACTTGGTAGTTTCGATGCCGTCATCAGCATGGATTGGTTATCCAAGAACCAAGCAGAGATCATATGTAGCGAAAAGGTTTTACGAATTCCTCTCCTAGTGGAGAGACTTTGTCTGTTCAAGGTGAGAAAAGCAGTGTCGTTGTTGGCATCATTTCACTCCTGAAAGCCCAAAATGTCTACGTAAGGGTCATTTTGTGTTCTTGGTTCTTATCACCGAGACTTTACCCGAACCGAAAAGGTTGGAAGAAATTCCTGTCGTCTATGATTCTCTGGACGTATTCCCTGAAGACTTACCTGGTTTACCTCCTCAACGTCAAGTTGAATTCCAAATCGAATTGACTCCGGGAGCGGCACCGATCGCCAGAGCTCCGTACCATCTCGCTCCGGCTGAGTTGCAAGAACTGTACAAGCAGCTTCAAGAACTTCTTGAGAAGGGTTTCATCAGACCAAGTTCATCTCCATGGGGAGCTCCTGTACTTTTCGTCAAAAAGAAGGACGGGACTTTCCGTATGTGCATCGATTACCGGGAACTGAACAAAGTTACCATCAAAAATCGATATCCTTTACCTCGTATCGACGACCTGTTTGACCAGTTGCAAGGGTCAAGTTATTATTCCAAAATCGATCTCCGGTCTGCTTATCATCAGCTGAGAGTCCGCGAAGAGGACATCATAAAAACGGCTTTCCGAACTCGTTATGGTCACTATGAATTTGCCGTCATGCCATTTGGCTTAACGAAAGCACCAGCGGTCTTTATGGATCTCATGAATCATGTCTGCAAACCTTACCTCGATCAATTTGTAATTGTCTTCATTGATGACATTTTGATATACTCTAAAAGCAAGGAGGACCATGCGGAACACTTGCGTCTAATTCTTGAACTTCTAAAAATGGAGCAACTCTATGCGAAGTTCTCTAATTGTGATTTCTGGATTCGGGAAGTGCAATTCCTTGGTCACGTAGTCAATGAGGGTGGCATCCATGTCGATCCATCAAAAATCGAGTCAATTAAAAATTGAGCAACTCCGAAAACTCCTACGGAAATCCGTCAATTCCTCGGGCTTGCGGGTTATTATCGCCGCTTCATTGAGGGATTCTCAAAAATCGCACAACCACTGACAGCTTTAACCCATAAGGGTACGGTGTATCAGTGGGTTAACCAACAAGAAGCCGCATTTTAGTTACTTAAACAAAACTCTGCAGTGCACCTATTTTGTCCCTACCCGAAGGGACAGAAGACTTTGTAGTGTACTATGATGCTTCAGTTCAAGGCCTTGGTTGCGTTTTGATGCAACGTGGGAAGGTCATCGCGTATGCCTCGCGCCAATTGAAAATCCATGAGAAAAACTATTCAACTCATGATCTAGAGTTAGGGGCTGTAGTATTTGCACTGAAAATCTGGAGGCATTATCTGTATGTCCCTAAGTGTACGATATACACTGACCATAAGAGTTTACAACACATATTCGATCAGAAGGAGTTGAACATGCGTCAACGCCGATGGGTTGAACTCTTAAATGATTACGACTACGCCATAAAATACCATCCAGGCAAGGCTAACATGGTAGCTGACGCCCTCAGTCGTAAAGGAACTGTGAAACCTCGATGGGTCCGAGCTATTCAGCTTACAATTCATACCAGTGTACCGGACCAAATCCGTAATGCCCAACATGAGGCATTCAAAGAGGAACGACTGGAATCCGAGTCTCTTCGAGGTTTGGAAACACGATTTGAAACGAAACCTGATGGCATTCGATGTATGGAAAATCGAATGCGGATTCCTTTATTTGGCGACTTAAGAGAACTCATCATGGACGAAGCCCATAAATCTAGATACTCCATACATCCTGGTTCTGACAAGATGTATCAAGATCTCAAACAAATATACTGGTGGCCAAACATGAAGGCCGACATTGCCACGTATGTGAGTAAGTGTCTGACTTGCTCTAAGGTTAAGGTGGAATACTAGAAACTGAAGGGTAAGCTTCAACAACCCGAAATTCCTGTTTGGAAATGGGAACAAATCGCCATGGACTTTGTAACAAAGTTACCTCGAACACCTTCCGGTTGCGATGCCATTTGGGTAATCGTTGACCACTTAAGAAAATCTGCTCATTTCCTCTCCTATAATGAATCCGACAAAATGGAAAAACTTGCTCGAATTTACATCAAAAAAATTGTTGCTAGGCACGAGGTGCCAGAGTCTATTATTTCTGACCGTGTGGCTCAATTCACATCTAAATTCTGGGGGTCTTTGCAAAAGGCCTTTGGTACACGTCTTGATCTAAGTACGACTTACCATCCCAAATGGATGGTCAAAGTGAACGTACAATCCAAACTTTCGAGGACATGCTAAGAGCTTGTGTGATGGATTTGGTGGTAGTTTGGAGAATCATTTACCTTTAGTAGAGTTCTCATACAATAATAGTTATCACACTAGCATCAAGGCAGCGCCCTTTGAAACCTTGTATGGGTGAAAATGTCGATCTCCAATATGTTGGGCCGAAGTAGGCGACATCCAGTTATTTGGGCCTGATCCAGTGCGGGAAACTACTGAGAAAATAGTGCAGATCCGAAATCGCATGGCAGCTGCTCGGGATAGGCAGAAAAGCTATGCAGATTTACACAGACAGACGGTAGAATTCAATGTGGGTGATAAAGTATTACTCAAAGTCTCGCCCTTGAAGGGTGTGGTCCGTTTTGGAAAACGGGGAAAGCTGAACCCTCGTTATGTCGGGCCATTCGAGATTACTAAACCAATCGGGCCGGTAGCTTACGAATTGATCTTACCTGAGTTACGTAGAAATGTGCATAATGTTTTCCATGTCTCGAATCTCAAGAAATGTCTATTGGACGAAACGCTCATTGTACCCTTGGAGGAACTAGAAATCGATGACAAGTTGCTATTCATCGAGGAACCAATAGATATCATGGATCGAGAGGTCAAAAGGTTGAAACAAAGTAAATTTCATATCGTTAAAGTAAAATGGAATTCCAAGCGTGGGCCAGATTTCACTTGGGAACGAGAAGACCAAATGAAACAGAAGTATCCGCATCTATTCGAATAAATCTTTTTTCTTATCACTCAAGGTATTATTTAAAATTTCGGGACGAAATTTTCTTCAACAAGGGGATGATGTGAAAACTCGTAACTCTAAACTCTAAATTCTTTCATTTTTCAGACCTATTTTAACGACCGTATCCAATTTTCGGGACGAAAATTCCTTCAACAAAGGGATGATGTCACACCCGACAAATTCAGGTTAACCTCGTTAGCCAAACTATGTTAATCATGTTAACACAATTATACTTTTCATTTAATGTGATGAATTAAATGTACACACTGTTACACAAACGTACACACGAAACGATCACACAAGTTAATACCCGGGCGTTGGTGAATTTAATTGATACAAATACAATAAAATTATATGTTAGGTAACATGTGTGCTTAATTGTTAAACTTCCGAGTAATTACGTGTTTTACCGGTTTTAACCTTTTATGAAATTCGGTAAATTTTACGACACAAAAAACTATAGTTAAGAAAGAGCTTCATGGTGTTTACAAACCGAAACAAAACATAGCCCATGGATCATTCATATGATCCATGGATGGCCCAAAGCCCAACCCAACTTAATCATTTAACAAATTTAACAAAAACTTAAAAACCCTAAACCTATTTTTTTATAAAAAAAAACGGCAACATCATCTTTTCTTCCTCTCAAACTTACGGCCATCAACATACAACATCCAATCTTTGATTTCTTGCAACTCTGATTCAATTGGTGGTGTTTTTGGTTGTTGATTGAAGTTACAAACACATAACAAGTAAGTTTCATCTATAAAATTATATATATATATATATATATATATATATATATATGTTACGAAATTGATAGGAATGAAACCCTAGTTCATCCAAGGTTATCAATTGGTAATGTTGTTATGAAATTGGTTATTGATTATGGGTTTATTTGGTGTTTTAATGATCAAATGACTAATTGAATCCATGTTGGTGTTTTTGTGAAATTAGGGTTTATAGAAAATCGCTAGAATTTGTTATTTCATGCATGATCATGGTGAAATGATATGGAATATATGTTTATATGATGAATTGGATGAAAGTTGATTAGTTAGTTATGAAATAACATGCTAGTTTTGCCATATTACTAAAAATAGTAACTTTTTCGCTAGAGTTCATGTGAAATTGCATGTTGTGGATATCTAAGGGTTGATATGATGATACTAGTATGTTTTAGATGAATTTTGGTTATTTGAATGTGGAAATCCGACTTGATTTGGTATGACTTGCTAAATGTGGAAACTTTTTGTCATGAGCGTTCACTAGGGTGCATGTTCAGTAATTAGGGACATACAAACATAAATGAATTGCATGTGGAAGATTGTAGGCAACTTTGTGGATGGTAAACTAGCTTTTGGACATGAAATGGCATTTGAAGGTGTTAGTTGGTTAATAACTCGTTTGCATGAAATTGGTTGTGAGGGAATATAGAATGTGTGTTCTAGTTAATTAGGATGTCATGATGAAAGTATTGCTATGTTAATTGAAACAAAACACGTGGGCAATGATATATGCTTTGAAATGTCTACACGTGCTACTTGTCTATTTTTGGAAACCGTAAGTGTTGGTGTGCTATTGTCTTGTGCATCCTGCAATGGCTAATGTGTATGTAGGACATATGCGTAGTGAATTTGGACATCTTTAGGGTGTTGAGTTGTGCAAACGTGTTCTGAAAGTCCTACTTTCCTATAAAGGAAACTTTAATGGAAATAGAAATTTAGTTCGTTGAATACTTGTCGTGTGATGTGAATTGTGAATGTAATATGAACAAGCACAGTAAATGAAACATACTTACACTTAATAAATCACCAATGGGTCGTGGGTTAACGCGGGTCAACAAAAGACAACTTTGGTCAAACTTGGTCAAAGAGTCAAACTTTTCTAATCTCACACGAACTGTATGACTCTTTGGATGCATAGGGTTTTATGACCCTACATGAACACACATTAATAGACCTACTATTATTTAGGTTGCTGTATTACATTGTGTGCTTTTAAAACTGATTTGCTATGCAACCTAAGGTGAGTTCACTGAACCGTACTTTCTATTATTCTATCCCTAATGGGATGGAGACATGAACAACTAATTTTACATATTTAGAAATTTGGTATGTTGCATGTCTAGTAGAGTTACTTTTTATTTGTTCATGAAAGACCTCATTGATACCTAGTTGACCGTTTGTATTTGTGAAATAGCTGGGGGATTTTGAGTAGTACTACTGGGTTTGACAAACCCCACCAGGGCTAGTCGCGCTAGAACGACAGATGGACTTGTCGAACGGGTGTTAAATTGGCCTAACATACTTACATGTGCATCTTGCTGGGATGTACGACAGGCAAACTACATGTCAGCTTCGGTAAGATACACTTGACTCTAAGGACATGTTCTGTAGACTAGCTACCTACACCGACATACTTTATTTATACATCTGCTTGAAACTGAACTTACTTGATTCTATACTTACTATGTGAACTCACCAACCGTCGTGTTGACACTTGTTAGCCTTTCACTTTTTCAGGTCACTGAGGTACATTGCACGTAGGACATGGCATGGCGTCTCAGCATTTCATTTAAACACTTTCTTGCAATAAAAACTGTGTTTTGGATTTAACAACTATTTAAACTGTGTTTCTTGTGTTGGGCGCGTGTTTTGCACATTTACTTACTGGATGGTTTGGGTTTGCTTTTATTACTTAATTATTACGCTTCCGCATAACTAAAAACTATTTACTTTGAGTTACGTTTCAATTACCACATTTAATGAGTTAACGTTTGTATTTCAAAACTCATATAGAGTCGTTCGGTGTAATTAATGACTGGATCCTGGTTTGTCACGCCTCTAACGTTAAAACTCCGTTAGTGGATTTGGGGGTGTGACATTGGTTCTGATGTTCTTGAATAAGGATCCTGTTTCTTGTCTTGATGTTCCTGTTTTATTGTTGAGCGGACCCTGTCTTGGATCCTTTTATCATCCTCCAACCTTATGAATCTTAAGGCTCTGGTTCTTACCTCATTAGATTCCTGCATGGGGTCGTCACAAGATCATCATAGACAAGGGAGTATTTTTTCAATCCCATTTTTAAATGCTTGAACAGCCGTAGCCATATCAAGGTTAGGGATTTCTAAGACTTTCATGCCAAATTTAGTCACATAATCTCTAAGTGACTCAGTATTATATTGAGTGATCCTATATAAATCACTAGTTAGTTTTTCAAAAGTTCGACTACAAGAAAATTGACTATTAAAAAGATTAACCAAGTAAGAAAATGAAGTAATAGAGTAAGGAGGAAGAGTTAGAAGCCATTTTTGAGCTGAGCCAGTGAGCGTGGATACAAAACCTTTGCACAAACAAGCTTCCTTTAACTTTTCTTGAATGGGATTGATCTCCATTCTTTCCTTGTATTGAGCCACATGCTCTTCAGGATCAGATGATCCATCTTATAACTTCATATTTGGAGTCTGGAAACGTTTTGGAATCTCAGCATCACAGATTCGTGGAGCAAATCTCAAAATTCTATGGCTTCTCAAAGGAATTTCAGGGATAGGTCTAACTACTCCTGGGACACTGGATATCATGTCCTGAAGTTTTTGTAATTCTCTAACCATTTAATACTTGTAACCTGCATCGAGCAAAAGTTAGTGTTTAAAGACTGGTTATTGAAATGATTACCTCCCGGTTGAGAATATCCTGTTAAACAATAATATTCTGAACGAGACATCTCAGTTAATAAAGATGGTGCAGTAGTAGAGTTAGTCTGCATGGGAATAATATCGTCATCATGAACTTCAGTAACTCTTGGCCACTACATACTTAAGGATCCTTAACTCTGGTTGGCAGAAGGACACAAAGGATACTGTACTGAGGATCCTGCTTGATGGAAGGATCCTTGAGGCATACATGATCCTTGCTGACGGAAGGATCCTGGAAAGATTGAGCATCTTGGTTGACTGAAGGATCCTTGTTGATTTTGGACCGAGAATCCTTGCTGAAACGTTGTAGATTATGGTTGAGTCATAGATCACAAAGTTTGTTGCGCTAAGGAACCTGGAATGTTGAAATCAAGTGCTCTTGGCATATAGAGACTGGTCTACTCCACATGCTTCTTGGTCTTCTTGATATCTTCAATTTCTCGAAGGATCCTTTGATTGGTCAAGTTCTGCTGCTCCATATACGCTTTCATCTTCAAAGACAACATAGAAATATCACTGTTAGAAGTTACCGTTGAGGGCGCAGAAGGAGGTTTTGATCCTTGAAAGACTGTAGTTGGCTTCTTATTGGTAACATCCTTGATCTTCACTGGCCCCAAAGATGAACTAGACATTGGAATGGAAGACAATGAAGATGGCATGCTTGATGAAATAGCTTTTGATTGAGAAGCCATCGAAATACAGGAAATGAATAAGGATGAATTGTATGAATAACATAGATGAATGAAATGATAAGAATGATGAGTAAAATAACACTTGCCCCACGGTGGGCGCCAAATTGTTTTGGTCAAAAAATGAATAAACCAAATTAGTAAAGTGAGGTTGTGCATTTTAATGAAAATGATGAATAATTTGTAAAATAGCAAAAAGAACACAATGATTTATACGAGGAAAAGCCCTTGATCAAGAGAAGATCGCCGGCATATATACCTCGGGTGATGACAATCATTTATCACCACTACGTTAATGATAAAACTGAATTACAACTTGAGAGCTATGACCGCAAGTAAAATATTAGTGTGTGTGAACAAAGAAATTCAGTCGAGAGAGATAGAAGAAAGTGTGAAAATTCACGTGTCTTGTGAGCTAAGCCATAGCCTCTTAATATACTCGAATAATAACTAACAAACTCCTAAATCCAAGCGAGAATCCATTTAGCTTAGTTGACCACGACTCAGTTTATTTCGCAACTTCCTTGACCGAGTTTTGAGGTGGAATTAGTCAATTAACTGTTACCTGCATTAACTTATAAAAAATAAACACGCAGAGAGCAACTGCTAGTAAACCATTAGTATTTTGCATTGAGGATCCTCAAACCTCAGAACGCCAAGGATATTGTATCCATGATAGCTCAAATTTAATCCCCAACAAATATGTTGCGCAATCTTACATGTATAGCTATTTCATACTATTCTCAACCATGACCCCTTGCACACACATTGAAAACCACCATTGTAATATAACTTTTAGCCATTTATCATGAGGAACTAACTCATGTATTAGTTAATGATAACAATTCAAGCAACCGTCACTTAACCGTCTCGATATTTAAGTTATTATTAAATATTTAGCAACTTAGGGACATGACATATCAACATAGTATACCAACTAGTATCATCGTATAGCATCTTGTAAGTTTGTAATTGTAATTGTAATTGTGTGTTAGGGTTTAAATCACCTATCGTGGTTGTACATGTAGGTGAGTTTGTCAAACCATTAGCGCTAACATTGTACCAGTGGGATTACCAAGTAATAATACTACTTTAAACTATCACATAAGACTGCATCATGCTGCAGCAAGACTAAAACATTTGTATGATCTTTTGAAAATTGATAGAAATTAGAAAACATTGCATTGTAATAGAACACGTATTTCGGCCCTAAAACATAAAACTCGGGCGCGAAAGAAATAGTAAATAATCTAAATAGAACCGAGAATCGTCCAAATATTAGAATCACCTTATTAAATGACAATCCTAGCTTAGAAAAACATATTGTATTGAAAACTAGAATAGGAACTACAGGTATCTAAGGAAATTGGGATTCTATGGTTTCGAATTGTGATTTGGAGGTTCTCGTTAAACATCTAAAAATATATAAACTCGTTTTATTCACAATGGTAGCAGTTGTAATAATAATTGTTTTTGATAAACGATAGGAACGTTAATATTATATTTTTAACAACAATTTATAAAATGTCAAAAATATGATATATTTATTAGCAATACTTTAACACATTTTCTAAAGTATGTAAAATCCATACAAAATCTTATTTACATAGCAAATTATTTATAAAATGTTGTATGAATTTTGTAAATATTTAAAATACACTTTGATAGTATTTTTAAAGTATTTGTAGTGATTAATTTTATAAAACATGGCTATATAAAATCAATGTATAAGATTTCAACTTTTTTAATAAATATATAATATTATATTAGTATTAGGTTTAGGAGAATTGATAAAAATGGTTAATAAAGTAACTAACCAAAAAGTTAAAAATATATGCTTGTCCCTGGTTTCAAAACAAGGACCTCTTTGATCACAGCAATACACATAAACCAACTCATCTAGATCCAATTAGTGGTATTTCATCATAACAAAATAGTTTTAACCTATTTTAGACAAAATCCCAATTTCACATGAACCATAGAAACTAAATTCATGAATTTGATCACGAAATCGATAGAGATACAATAATTAATCATAGGCTTTTGATCAGGACAATACAAGGATCATTTCATATACAAAAACTTAATTGAATTTGAATGAATTGAAACAATGGAAAATGAAGAACATAACGAACGGGTTTGGATTCATGATTGGACTTAAAGGCTGCTATAATGCAATTAAATCTCCAAATCACTCTCTAATGTGCATTGAGTATAAGCCCCAAGGTCATTGTGGAAAATATCAGCACTTTGATCCCTAATTAATGACGAGCAAGTTTGAGTAAAGTTGGAATCATTGACGAGTTCTTGATGTTTTTCGATTGAAATTTAGATAACAGGGAGTGACGGGGAGGTTTGTAGAGTGGATTGGTGATAAAAATTCTGTCAATTTCTTTGGAAAACAGTGGACCTTTTTGGACTTAATAGGGTGATAATTCGTTAATCATTTCACAATTGAACACTGTAAGCTCTACTCTTATCAAAACATACAGGTAAGCACTTTAACAACTTTAATACCCAGTCATTTACAATATAATCAGTGGACCTTTTTGGACTTAAAGAGATCCATTTCTGGACAGTCTTATGGTGGTGTTCCCTTTAGGAATCTTCTTTTGTATTCCGCTTTGGAACTTTTTTTGGTTATGCTCCACCTTTGGGAATCTTTTCTGTTCCTCATTGGGAATCTTCTGTACATCTTGGCGTGTTCTAGGTCTGTAGCTCACTACAACAAATGAGACCTCGTGTGAAACTTCACATATGTTTTTGCTCAACACTTATTTTATTGTGTCATTACCCGGTGTGTGTAAGTGACATTACAAACAGTCTATCAAAAATACAAATACTTAACAAATGTCCTAAGATAGATGTTAACTATGCTTGCATAGAAGTATTTTGTTTATCAGCATAGAGACTACTTTCAGATTTACTGTTTTTCAGTTTACTCAAACAACACACAATGATCAATCAGTTTTTGTTATGCATTTTGAAATCATATGTAAAAGATAATGACTAAGTGTACTATCATTTCTCATGTACATGCAAGTAGATTCAACATATTTTTGGATTTTTCTGTTTTTATCATTTTTTTTAAATTAATTTTTTTTAATTTTATCTCTCCCCCTAAACTTTTAAATTTCTTTGAAATTTGAAAGTTTAATAGAAAGAAAATGGAAGATATGTTGTCAATGAAAGCAATATACGTAATCTAAATAGACGAAATGAAAAATCGATTGTTTCGTGCATTGCCATCATTGTTTGATTTTTGTTTTAAAAATTATTTCAAAGTTCCTTCAATGATTCACTTTTGTTTCAAACTCCATTTGTCATTAGTTGCATCGAAAACATCATGAACAATATTCAATATCTTGTCATGATAAGGGATCAGCCACGGTCTTCTTTTCTTTGTTTGACAAGCCTTCATAACTGTCCCTACCACACTAACAAATTAGTTAGATGGTGAAATCCAAGCCATTATGGTCTTGAATTGTCCTAAATCATCAATATAAGTAATAAGCTGGTAAATTGCATCTTCAAGTGGACCACCATCATGAGATGAAACACTTTGATCATCTTTTTCCTTAAGATGTGTTTTTCTCCACAACTGTTTTTGTATGGAACCAAAGGAACGCTTTGGTTTATACACCTGTTTAGGAGAATTTATGGAAGATCTGTCATAGTCACTTCTAAACCTATTTTTCAAGAATTGGTTTTGTTGACTATTTTGCTTATGCAAAAATGGATTTGTTTGATTTTGTTTTCTTACAGATCTTGGTTTCCA
>JAOYNQ010096101.1:0-15293 GCA_026259685.1 Tagetes patula | reverse complement strand
CCAAATGTTTTAAATTGATTTGTATGAGTTTGTTTGGGGTATGGATACAAAATAAGGGTATGGAAACGATATGACGAGTAATTTTAAGGAGGTAAAAGAGGTAGGAGATGGTGGTGAAAAACAAAGGGAGTATAAATATTGATAAGAAGAGGATCATGCTATAGCGATTTTGTTCTATCATAAAGAAATTGATTAAAAAATAAAACTAGATGGTAAAGTTTCAGACATTTGGGTGAGTGGTTGATGAATATTCATATAAGTGATCATGCTTGGGGTTGATTATGTGAACATTTACGAGTTTATATTAGTTGTGATATAAAGTGTACGACAACGCATGACTGATTACACGCAACCAATCTCGTACCCAGTTGCCGCATCATATCCTAAATACTAATATTATAATCTTAAAAATACATACATTCAACTCCCTAACTAAACAAAACACAAAAACAACAAACAAACAATACAAATTCAACAATCACAAATCCAAACAATAATTCTCTTGCTCTCGTCACATAAAAAACTCCAAAAATTTCAACAGTCACAAATCAAAACAATAATCCTCTCGCATCAATCTTATCACATAAAAAACACACATGACTAAACATAATGTAAAAACCACATGGATTTTATCAAAATCGAAAAATAAGCACTCGCTCATTAAAAATTCGCTAAAGATGCATTTATCAAGACATGAATACTTCTCGAACTTTATTGATGATGTTGCCGATGACTTGGATGTAAAGAGTTCTAGCTGTGGAAGTCACCATTTATCGTATCTTTGTAGTATCAAAGTTACTAGTTTTATACTGTTGTCGCGCGTTGCGCGACGTTTTTTTGGTTAGTGATTGTTGTTGGTTATAAGCAACTGCATTTATATGGTAGCTTACTTGTCAACTGTGGGATTACCAAATATACACATAATGTTACTACTATTAGACAGTCAAGTGGTAGGGATTTACAAAAGATCATATAGTTTGTGTTTCATCCTACTACTGTTAGGCAGTCAAGTAGTAGACATTTACAAAAGAAGCATATAGTTTTTGTTGCATGCTACTACTGCTAATACAGTTAGTGGTTCAAAAGATAGTAGAAGAGGGTTGCATCTGGTCTTGATCAAGCTTCTGCATCATGTGTTTGTACAACAGTTGTTTTGTGTTTCTCTGAAACTTGTTCTTTAAGAGCTGAAACAACTTGTGCCTGCAAACCTGTATTTTAATGTTATTTTAGTTGTTGTTACTAAATTTTTTGGTATGAGATTTTGGAAGTTAGTTGCAGCTTACTTTTTGTGTCTTCAGTTGTAGTTTTTCCCATCTTGGTTGGAGGTCCTTCTTCCAGATTTAGTTGTAGTTGCCGTTTGGCTGTTGAGAGTGCATGTTGAACTGGAAGCAGTTGTGGTTGTTGGGGTGTTGTTGGTGCTTTGAAGGTTGGAATTTGCATTTTTGCTCTTATCGAATCTGTGACTGGGATTGTTCTGTCGATTGTGCACTTGATGTGGTTGGTTCTGTCATTCTTGTATGCTTGAATAGAAAACTTTGCACTCCTGCCAATGCAATCTTGAATGACTTGAGGTAATCCAGTGTTGTTGTCTTCTTTGCTTGATTCAACCAGAGTACTACATGGCACTTCAATGAGTTGCAATACAGCATCATTAAACAGTGTTGCGTTGATGCTATCATGCCCGTCAGTGATTGTTGTAGATAGTCGATAACTGCAATTGTTGTTATTAGTTTTTTTTTTTTTTGTTGTATGTTTTTTCTGTAAGAAACAATTACCTGTATACTGGATTATCAATGATATCATCTTTTGGGCAGAACCATTCTCCCTCGACCTCGCTTAAACCTTTTGTACATATCGGACAGGCAATGTAACACCATTCGTTATCTGTAATGCTGTTTATTTCTCCATAAACTGTGAACGTTTTGCCCTGAAATAATATAACAATATAGCAATATTATTTCAAACTGAGTTCATGTAGAAATTTGTTATCTTAATTTAGTAGCTAAAATGGAATAGCTATAAAACTATGTAATGGGTAAAATACAACTTTGAGTTCAGTTGATGTTTTGCTGAGAATGTTTGCAATTGTCACGATTGTTTCTGGTGCGAACGGTTGCAACGATCTATTGAGTGAAGTGCCAGGTGTGTCTGGATTGTTGTACCTGTGATAATGTAGTGTAGTGTTATATTTGTGAGTGTAAAATTCAATATGGAAATAATTTTTGCTTACAGGTCCCTTAGTCTTTGAGAGTCTATTGTTGTTGGGCCTAAATACACATAAGTTGCTGCTGACGATTGAAGTTTTGGGTTATCTGTAATTTACCATTGTGTTACATGTGTACAAATTAAATGTTATTTGCAAGATTGAATAGATAACATACGGCCATAAAGTTTAACTTTCATTGACGTCATTGCAATGATTTTGGGGTCACTGGATGCCTCAATTGCGGGCCTGTTGTAGCGCTGAAGTGATGTTGCAATTTCATCCCATAAAGTGACAGACATGAGAGTGTTGCTGTGATGGAAAGTTTGTTATAAGAGTTTTTAGTTAATGCATACTTACAAAGTATCTGTAATAGAACTTACCTGCAGTCTCTTATGGTAAGTAATATGTATGGTTTTCCATCAAGAGTTCGTTTGTCTTTTGTGTCTATCAATATTCCTATGTAATCTGTGTATAAATGATGTATTTAGAACTTTAATTGTAGCATATAAAATTTTATATATATAGGTATTTAGTTAAAGTAGTATGTACCAATCACTTCATCCTTGTTGCAGAGGCTTTCCATTTTTTCTCTTGAAACGAAATCATAGTACTCTCTTGGAATTTCACTTGTGTCTGCAGCTGGCGTAAAGCGAGTTGCACTTCCAAATACTAAATGTGTTGAATGTGCTAGGATATTGCAATAATTGTCAGCAGCACGACATGCATATTTTTGAACTGAATAGCAGCTTCCTAGTCTAAGTCTGTTCTCCACAATCCTTTGTTCAGTTCCCTTTGCTGACCCTTGTATTGCAGTTCCCTAGTAGTTAAATTATAAAGATTAGCATGATGTTAAAAATAGACTTGTAAAACTTGTTTTAAAGAGAAATATGTTACCTCAGCATCTACAAACAAAAAGCATGTTTCTGTTCTGCGGCTCACTGGATTCCATTTTCGTAGTAGTCGAAGCTTTAGTGTTGGAGCCTTTCCTTTTGGAGTAAGTGTTGCGACGTCACCAATCTCCATTCTGAAAACAGTTTTATAGCTACTAAAAAAATACAATGGTTAGTAACAGTCATAAGGCATAGAATAAAAGGTTAACAAAATGTAAAGCCTAAAATGTATAACATTAACCATAAATAGATCTATAGATTGATAAAGCTATAAACTGTTAACCTGATGTGCCTCTACAGACTTTAATAAATCAGTATAAACAATATTTGAAGTCATGGCAGCATCTATGTTGTCTTCTGGTTTTATAAGTACTTTTAATGAGTTTGGTGAAGTGGCTCTTGAAAGAGCTACATACAATTGGCCATGACCAAAAATAGGTTCTGGTAAGTATAAACCAACTTTTTTTAACGATTGCCCTTGACTTTTATTAATACTCATTGCATAACAGACTTTTACTGGAAATTGTCTTCGTGTTAACACAAAAGGTAACTCCTTGTCATTGTGAACAAAGTTAATCCTAGGTATAAAAACTTTATTACCTATAGAACTACCTGTGATAATATTTGCCTCTATAACTCGTGGCAATAACTGCGATACTAATAATCGAGTTCCATTACATAAACCAGATTTTTGGTCTAGATTACGCATTAACATAATAGGGGTGTTCTTCTTTAAAGTTAAACTATGCTTTGGTATGCCAGGAATATTGAGCATGTTTAAGTATTCCACTGGATACATAGCTTCAACCTCACCCCCATTATGAGAATGTGGAACCATTGTGTCTGTGCTATAGTATGAAAATGAATCACCAAGGCACACACTTAAAATTCTATCATTAATCTCGTCAACAGTTTCATTCTTGGGACAAATAATTGCTCTATCAGCAAAAGAAGAAACTGTGGGATAATTCAACATTTGATTATCATAAACAAAGTTGATAAGCTGAGATAAACCATTTTCATCATAATCTAATAGAAACTTTGATGGTATCAATATCCTTCTTAAGTCTGGATTGTGGTTGTTAACACGTATTCCAGCAACCCCATCACCAACAGTTAACAACCAATTTGAAAACCATTCAATTTCAGCCCGATCATCTTCAGTTAAATTTGTTGCTAATAATCGCATGTTTATTGTAAGCTTATGAACTCTGAAATATGACCATAAATAGGAATTTGGTAAACATGATGTAACAACATGAACTTTTGTTGACTTTGGTTTAACAGGTAATGTCTGCCTAAAATCTCCACCAAGTAACACACTTTTTCCACCAAACAATTCAGTGCTATTTTCAGTGATATCTCTTAAAGTCCTATCCAAGGACTCAAAGTTTCTACGGTCACTCATGGGAGCTTCATCCCAAATAATAAGGCTGGTTTCCAGTAACAACTGTGACAGTAAAGTATTTTTTTTAACATAGCAAAGAGATTCTTCTGTTAAATCTAACGGAAGTTTAAATCTGGAATGCGCTGTTCTCCCAGATGGTAGTAAAAGTGAGGCTATTCCAGATGCTGCAACAGCAAGAACAATTTGTCCTTTAGCTCGAAGGCTTGTGATAATAGATTTCCAGAGAAAAGTTTTCCCGGTTCCACCATGACCGTACACAAACAACAATGATTGCTTATGATTAGCATTTGCTTGTAACACCTCTTCATAAATGCACCTTTGCTCTTCATTCAAAGCTGATGCAAGAACACTACTATCTACATTGAGTTTTTGGATGTCATATGATCTTTCTTCAAGAATTAATCTATTACTAATTGTTGTTATTGCTGACATATCTGGTAAAGGTAGATTAAAGTCTACTAAAGACTTTGATGATGAACATGAATTTAACAAATTCTCAAGTTCTAATAATACTTGCTGTTTCAAATTGTAATCAGAAACAAAACTTTGATTATTAGAAACAGCTTTCTTAAAACAATAAGAAATATCATCACTCATTATGGTCCAATGTTGCTCCCATAACTTTAAAGGATCAGCAATATCGCAAAACAAAAGCATATGAGCGAATAAAACTCTTAATTCCTTTGCAGATGCCCATTTTGAAGCCTCTTCCATAGTTGTAGACCACTCAAAGTCATCCCCAATTAAACCCAATTTTTCACAGGCTGATCTATAAGTTGAAAATAAAACACCATCAACAGTACGAATATCTTCATATGTAGAACATCCTACTTGATGATTTAAGAGCAACCGTAGATAGAAAACCTCACCACATGATGGATGTATGTATGCAAGCCTACCAACACTTGGTGTTCTACGGGTCTTCCTGTGTATCCATTTTTTAAGGCTTGCATCCCAACGGTACTTTGTTAAATAATCAACATATCTTAAAGAAAGACCATCCTTAGGACCATCAAAATCAGGTTTTAACTCTTCCTTGTTATTAGCTAACCACTCTGTTAAAGTTGTTTTGCCTTTGTCTTCATCCTCACAAATCTCCATTAAATCTTCATTATCCTTAAATGTAATATTTTGCATACCATCCAAGTGTACTGCAAGTAATTGAACTGCTGGATTTCGATGATGAATAGTAAAAGAAAAAATCCTCCAAACCGCCTCATAAGGACAGACATATCTTCCATCAATATAATTGGTAACTTCATCAATAATAGTTCCACTATCAGAAGATGAAGCACCTTGCTTGGCAGAAGATAAAGTGCTAGAGTTAGCACTTTCCTGAACAATAGAGAATTGGATTCTGTCAGCACCCTTAGATATATACTTAAACAGATACTTTATAAGCATGCTTGACCCACAATACTCCACATTTATATGTGCATCAAAATGCAACAATAAATCTCTGTTATATGGTACAACAAATCCATTGTGCACTGGAAGATTATTCTTAATACAGGAAGTATCAACCGATGACCTCTTATAATGAACATAACCATCGTCATCAAAACGGGTCATCACTTCAAATGACTTAGGAAACTTTTTGGAACATTTTCCATCTTTCATACAGACACAACTTGGATTCAAGATACCACATGGACCATGAATCATACATTCAGTAACAATTCTATATAAAACTGGATGAATGTTCTTATCTGGTAATTCTGCACTTATATATCGATCAATATCAGCGGGTTCATGAATAACATAAGCCTGAGACACCCATAACAGCAGATGACAATGTGGAAGACCTCTCTTTTGAAACTCTATTGTATACAATTCTGAAAAAAATCATAAAATAAACTGTGTTAACATGGAAATATAAACAAAGATATTACAAAGAAACAAAAAGAAAAACATACCTGCATCAACAGATCCAAAAGGTTTATTCTTCTTTAAATAGGCAACAAAGCTTTTAACTTTTAAATCAAACACTCTAGCAACGATGTCTGGGCGATCATTAGCATTAGCGCAAGATACTCGATTAAGTGATAAAATATTGTGGATTCCCATATTCACGACACAACGCCAAAGCATCCAAATAGTGTTTATACATGTATCGAGGGCTACCAGTAAACGATGAAGGCAATATTATTCGTTTACCAATACTTTTACCCTCAACATCACCTCTATTAACAGCATCATGAACACCACTTAAGTATTCACTTCTAAAAGTATTCTGGTTAGCACGGATAAATTCTAGACGACATTGTTCAACACAAACATAAGCATCCACCATATACTGCTGAAATAATCTTCCACCCCTTAAAACATGACTATATACATTACTACGATCATGAAATTGATAAGAATAAAACATAGCAGGAGTCAATTTACGTCCGATACAATCATCATTCACTATCAATTGTAATTCTGGTGACCAACCTAGCTCTCCATAGGGGAATAAAATCGGGTATTGTAACGGCATATAAGAAGGATGAAGCCTACTAATACGACGTGGATGATCAGCTTTATTTCGAATAACAACATCAAAATCTTGAGAATGTAACTCACCACCACATATAATAGCACCCACAGCCCCTGATGAAGGACTGTCATACCGACGATCATTTACCCTACTGTATAACTTCACAGCAAAATCCACAATACTACCTTCACTACAAACTTCTCTAGCACTCCGAAATAAACGAACATAACTATTACAACAATCCAACATCTCAGACAACCTTACAACAACAATCTCATCAAGCCTACTTTCACCACCCGATGACACAAAAAAACTAAGACGATTCGACACCTCATTTTCAGAATCATAGATATACATTTGAAGAAATCTCGGCTTATCACCAACCTGAGGACACAAAGACCCAACCCAATGCGAAATCTGACCAGCAACCTTAAAAATATAAGGTGATGTACCCTGATTAATTGTATCATCTACTGTAGCACCAAAAGAGGTCATCGAAAACATGGAATTATACGCTCGAATATTACCCATAAAACAACTCCGGGTAAACAGATCTTTCAACAATTCTGGAGGATCCATTGGATAATTCAACACAACCTTCCCACGTTTACAACACCCACTATACTGAGGTCTAACACTCAAAGCAACAGACTTAAGTCGCTCAGCAAACCAAAAAAGAGCACCACAAAACTCACAAACCTCTTTACAACTACCCAAATCATCATAATCAGGTGACAACAAATCCTCACCTTCATCAACAACCCCATCAACAACAACAGAACCTAAATCATCAACACGCCTAGACAAACGTAACATACCAGCTCTTCGTGAAATTTGAGCAGAAGATGAAGTACCAGCCTCTAAACTAACACCTGACTTACACACACGCCTACGTTTTGGCTAACAATAGACAAATCGATAACCAACATTAACAAACACCTACACATAACCACAGTAATAAACCAAAAAAAACCAAAACTACATACCGCCATCAAAGACAGATGGAAAGATCTGAAAAGAAAACACACAAAAGACCAAAAAAACACACATGCAACTAAATCAATAACATGCAACAACAATTAACTAACAAAAATAACAGCTACTAACAACCAATAAAAACAAAAAACAAATCTAGGTAACAAACAAAACTAATACCTGACAAAGAACAGCAACAGCAATTAGAAACACAGGCAGAAGAAAGACAACCTGCAAAACCATAAAACCATTAACTAACGACAAACAACAAACAAATACAAAACATCACAAATACAAACCCAAAAAATTCTGACCTTCAGACAACCAAATGAAACAAAAAGTCAAAAAAACTAACGGTTAATATAAATGTCTACACCTTTAAAAATCATGCAAAAGAAAAGCAACACGTGTAAAACAATTAAAAGTCATGCAAAAACAAAGACACATGGCAATAGCATGCACAAACCCACTACCACACCACTAACATTATTTAATAACACTAACAACCAATTACAAACCCACTACCACACCACTAACATTAATTATTACCGCTAACAACCAATTAAAAAAATAAACAAATACATAAACAACATACAATAACACTAAGTACCACTAACAGCAAATTAAAATAATACAAAACTACATAACCAAACAATAACCACATACTAAATTAACACTAATGACAAAACACTATTCATGCCATTTAACTTTCAATATAGTTAAATTTTAGCAACATCAAAGTAAGAACCCATTCATGTTCAAGAACCGAAAAGAGAAGATTATATTAAGAATGAATGCCAAATAATATTTGAATATATGAAAAGGCAAATATAATCATCTGACTTCTAGCTTACCAAAATCTATTTTTAACCACTAGAATTTCGCCATCCAACCAACTCGACAAAATTTGGTTGAACCATAGCCGAACAACAATTGGAATGGACCTGCAAGCAAATTAAATAGGGTCTCGACACGTGTCTCAAGTCTCAACTATCTCCTAGCCAACAAGTGGATAAATCGGCTAACTAGAGCCGACCCTTTTAGCTGAGAAGTATATTTTTTAACCTCATACGACTTTTAGCTGAAAAGTGAACAACTTGTTAAATCATAGCCGACCCCTTTACTCAAGATGTACATTTTTAGCCAAGAAGTATATTTTTAAGCCAAGAAGTACATTTTTAGTCGAGAAGTACAAATTTTTAGCCAAATAGTTTGTTTTTTTAGCTCTCTTATTCCAACTGTCAGTGAGTTATGACTTAGCCGAGTTGGGTTATGTGGCATAAATTACCTTTTGTTAACAAAGGATTTTTGCAGGCTAAATGTCAAATGATTATATTTGTTTATTAACTTGCTCTACTAGTTCTTTTAGCAACTTTCTCTTTATTAAACACTAGGTTTAACACCCGTGTGTTACACACGGGTTAAATAATAATATTTATAAAAAAATTATAAACATTATGTTTAAAGATTATAATTTGTAAATATTTAATATTTAAAATTATTGCTCCATCAACCCATTGTATAATACTTAGTATTTCCCTCAAACTTCCTATTAAAAAAATGTTCCCTCCAAAAGTTACCCTCTAAAACCTTAATTTATTAGATAGATGCAAATGCAAACACTAAGTGTGTTACTCGTTTAACGGTCAAAAAATGTAGCAATCTTGCAACATACCTGTATTTGTAATCCTCTATCCGCACCTCTACCCACGTGCCCAACGACAATGTTACTGTGCGTATAGTGTGTTACCCGTACCCTTTGCCGCACGCATACCCACCATCATTAGCTGTGAACGATCCAAATTATCCATAAAAATATTGCATTTTCTAAAATTCCGGACATTTTATAATCAACGGCCTAGATTTGCTCGACGCGAACTATAAAACCACAGTATCCCCAATTCGTTTATCAAAAACCCTAATTTCGTTAAACCCTACATTCACCGTGAAAAAATGGCTATGCTTCGACGCTCTGTTTCATCACTTACACCACTCGCCGCTCGATTATTGGGTGGTCAAAGAAGCTTCAACCACAACTGCGGCGGCGCGTTGTTCATTGCCGTTAATCAGGTGCAGAAGATCGTCTCCAACACTTCATTTCTGGTTCCTTCAATCTCTCGCTATTCTTTCTCCGCTTCACCTGCTCTGACTCGCCCGAGTTCCGATGAGTCACTCCTCCGAGTTATCGAATCTGAGATCAACTGCTCGGAAGAAAGCTTCGAAGAGGTATATATATGTGTGTGTTTTTTCATTATGGTATATGTCTGGTAGAAATGTTTATTAGTTGATTCGTTTTGCGTGTTCATGTTTTGTAATTTGAAATATGGTTAGATTTCAACCACTTACTTTTGTACTTGATGTTAGTTTTTGTTTACAGATGTTTCTAATGTTAACATAGTTTATGCTGCAAATTGTTTTGTATTAACTGCTGCAAATTGTTTTGTAAAAAAGTGTTTTTTTGTGTTGTAAACATGGCTTTGTGTAGTTTGATAAAACTTATTTGCCATTTGTAGATCATAGCTTTTTTCTTTATTGCTTGTTTTGTACATGGTTGCTAGTAGGGGGGATTAGTCTAATTAATCAAATTGGAATTGTGTATTTAACTTTTCAAACACACACACACATAATAGTAATATCAAAATTTTCCAAATTTTATATTTTATTTTCTAGTTTAACCAATTTGATCAAAGATTTGATCACTTTTGGCCATTTTTGACTAATTTTGATTAGGTGAAAGCACGGCGGTTAATCACTGATTAATCCTGATTTTTCCAACGCTGGTTATGTACATTTTAAAAATACGGCTAGCTATGTTCTTGTGAATTCGTATTTGAGTGTTTAAATGGCTGATTTGTTTTCTACAACAAAGGTTACTCATCTATTTTGGTGTTGATACTACAGTCAATTTCTATATTTGTATTTAAATTTTTAACCCTTTTTGGTTTATATTTCGTGATAAAGAATTTTTTTTCATTTATCAGGGTGAAGATATTCCAGCGGGATTCCCTTTTCAGCTTAATGATAACCCTGGGCAGCAAACCGTATCTCTTACCAGAGAATACCAAGGTGAAAGTATCTGTGTTGAAGTTGAACCGTCTAGCCTTGTTACAGATGCTTCTGTAGACGAAGGCGATAGTGGGGATGATGCTGATAGAGAAAATCTATCAAGTCTCCCAATGGTTGTAAGAGTCTCTAAAACTGGTGGGCCCTGCTTGGAGTTTGGTGTCACTGCTTATGCTGATGAGATAGTTATCGACAGCTTGTCTGTCAAAGATCCAGATATGTCTGAGGATCAACTTCCGTACGAAGGACCTAGATTTGAGTGAGTATTTACTTACACACTTCATTATTAAGCTGGCAAAATGAGCGAATTGGTGTGTGATGGCTGTGTTTGCAAAACACTTCATTCAAAGTTTTGATATTATAAAAAGTAACTTTTTTCTCTCTTGAATTAAAAATGATTTAGAAAGTTATGTGGATTATAAAGAATTTTTAAGCAAATTTCAACTTTATCGCCATTTAAGCTTATATTCATTATGTGTTTGACCCGTTAGGGATAACACAACCTGAAATGCCCATTTCTAACAAAACGGGTTAAAATCATATTGGCTGTGACATATTCATATTCTGAATTTATCCGCAGTGAACTGGATGAGAATCTGCAGAAGGCGTTCCACAAGTATTTGGAGATAAGGGGAATAAAACCTAGTGTAACAAACTTTCTGCACGAGTACATGGTAAACAAAGACCACAGAGAATACACAAACTGGCTTAAGAACCTTAAGAAGTTTATAGAGGCATAAATGGTGTGATTCTGTTAAAGCTAATGTCTGTGTGGATGGATTTAAGCTATTACTATTGACAGTTGTTAGGTTTTGCACTATATTATTCATCTACGTTTAAAGGTATGATCTCTGGAAGCTGAGTTTGGCAACATTAAGTTATGGAAGTGTCTTTTTTGATAACAAATAAATGTGTTTTTGTAGTAGCACTCATAGCTATGTTTTCATTGTGATAAGTAGTTATTAATCCGTAACTACCATATGGTGTAAAGTATTAGACTTTGATTGTGGCATTCTTGAATTTGAGGCAAACTTAAATTACTAAGAGTTAATCTAAAATAAGCATCATAAAGGTGGTCTAACACGAACCAGGTTGCCAAAAAAATTGATGTTTCGATGGTGTCTAAGTGTTTAAACTCACTTAGATATGATATTTAGATGCATCAAAAAATTGATGTTTAAGCCATGAAAAGGTGGTAAGTTTAGAGTTTAGACAATGGAAGGTTTGGATGAAAGCTAAATTTTTCGACTTCTGTCTTGCTTTTTACCAGTTTTTGAAAAATCACATAAAATCAACCTGATGTCTGTTGAAGTCGTGTAGTATATCATTGGAAAGCTATGAGTTTGTTTTTCTTAGATTTTTAGTTTGGAAACAACTACTCACTGTAAGCTTTTCTTTGTTATGCAAGTGTGCCATATCTTGAATAGATAGATACACACAAGTGAGTTACAACTTACAACGTAAAGAGCAATTAGTTGTTGACTTCAATTTCTTGAGGATTGCAATTTAGTATATAATCTTGTTTATGATTTTGCTATACAAACCAAATAAAGTGTACAGTTGACTAAACAAAGAGTGTTTGTGGTTTGATGTAGCTGTTTGAATGAAAAGTTGGGTACTTTGGTAGTTTAGTGACTTTAGTCTATCAAAGTTGTATATTTTGGATTATTCTCATCCCATTCCTTCTTTCTTATCTATATTACACTGGGAAACTATAAGTCCAGAGATTAACAACTTCATAAAAGCTTTTGAACGAAACGGTAGAATCACAAAAGGCTGCAATTCATCATTCCTAACTCTCATCCCAAAAACCAGGGATTCCAACCACCCCAAACACTGTCGACCCATTAGTCTTCTGGGTTATATGCCAAAAATAATTGGAAAACTCTTGGCATCCAGACTTCAAGTGGTCATCAATCATATCATTGGACCGGCACAATCGGCGTTTATTAAAGGCCGTAACATCTTTGATGGCCATATTCTTATCAATGAATTACAAAACTGGGTCAAAAAATCTCGCACTCAAATGATGCTCCTAAAAATCGACTTTGCTAAGGCTTTTGACTCGGTTAACTGGCAATACTTATTCGATACAATGGAAGCAATGGGTTTTGGAGAAACTTGGATGAAATGGATCAAAGGGTACCTTAAATCGGGAAGAACCTCGGTACTTGTTAACGGCTCCCCCACTGAGGAATTCGATATGACCAGGGGGTTTCGACAGGGAGATCCTCTATCTCCTTTTCTATTTATCATTGCCATGGAAGGCTTCTCGGCTATAATGCAATCGGCCTTAGATAAAGGCTTATTCCAAGGTATTGAACTTCCACATAATGGACCCATTATTTCCCATTCAATATATGCCGATGACTTATTTATATGTGGGAAATGGAGACTGAATAATGTGATCAACCTAAAACGAATGCTCAGATGCTTTTATCTAATATCAGGTTTGAAAATAAATTACCATAAAACAAGATTATTTGGAATTGGTGTATCGGATGTTGATTGTGCAGGTATGGCAGAGGCTCTTGGATGTGAAGCTGACACACTCCCAACCACACATCTCGGCCTACCAGTTGGGGCTAACATGAATCTATCTAAAAACTGGGGCCCTATCATTACTAGATTTAAAGAAAAACTCACCTCATGGAAAGCCAAAAATCTTTCATTCGCAGGTAGACTGACTCTCGTGAAAGCAGTGCTTGGAAGCCTTCCGATCTATTACTTCTCTATGTTCCGAGCTCCCAAGAAAGTCATCAACGAGTTAGAAGCTATCCGGAGAAGATTTCTATGGGGAGGCAACACAAACAAGAAATGCATACATTGGATTGCCTGGGAAAATATTATCAAGAGCAAAAGGAATGGAGGATTGGGGGTCGGGTGCTTAAAAAATATCAACCTCGCCCTTATTTCCAAATGGTGGTGGCGAGCCCTTAATGAACCTAATCAACTTTGGGCTAGATCCATACAGTCTATACATGGAGTCTCGTTTAAAACACTGGATGATCTGGGAAAAAAAAACACTTAAAAGTGCTTGGTCCTCTATAACCACGGTGGGACAGGAATTCTCGAATCTCGGGAAAAACATTCCCATCTTAATGAGGAAAAGCGTTGGAGATGGAAATGAAACTCTATTCTGGAAGCACCCGTGGTTTGGATTATCCCCGCTGAAAGATTTGTTCCCTGACCTTTATGCACTTGAATCCTCAAAAAATTGTCTAATATGCCATCGTATTAACAGGGACTCAAGGAATCAAGTTTCGTTCAATTGGGCTTGGAAAAGATCGAGAACGATCACTCGTTCGGAGGAAGACATCCAAGACTTGCAGGACTTAATTAAATGTTACAAGTTCGATAGTGGACATGATAAATGGGTTTGGAACGGTGATGTATCTAAAAAATTTTCAACTGTTTCTTGCAGGAACTGGCTTTCGAATCAAATGATGACGCTACCCAACATCAAAACAACTTGGCTACATTGGATTCCTCCCAAAGTCCTATGCTTCATTTGGCGTCTTTCCTTCGACCGAGTTCAAGTATTTACAAACCTGATAACAAGGGGCGTTCCTATCCATTCAACTCAATGTCAAATATGCAATCTGGAGCCAGAAGATAGTGATCACCTGTTCAGGAAATGTCCGACTGCTCAAGAAATTTGGAATAGAATCTCATGGTGGTGTCAAGAAGATTACACTACATCAGCTAGCATCAATGACCTAATCTCAAAACCTAACATTGGGAAGTGCCAATCTCTTGAAGAAAAAGTTATGACCATTATCACATATGCAACAATTTGGCAGCTATGGATCAACCGCAATGAATGCATCTTCAACAAAAAAAGACAATCAGTGGAAGTTATTGAAGATAATATCAAACATATGGCGTATTCGTGGCTAGAACATAGGGGAACAAAGCTCATCTGCAATTGGGAGAACTGGATAATAAAACCGAAAAATGGAATAAAAAAGCTTTCATAACTCTTGTTTCCAATGTAACAAATGGCTAGTATATGATTAAACCCTTCTGGTGTATGTACATAATTGTGGTGTTTCTTTGAATAAATTATTCATTGTTGCTGTTCAAAAAAAAAAAAAAAAATCTATATTACACTAAAATCATTATATTACTCTTATTATATTTTATCTATCTTTTAGTCATAACCACTTAAAAAAACTTAAAAATAAGTAGAACATTATCCAACTTAAAAAATAAGTAGTACATTATCCAATTATATCTAAGTGTACAAATTAACATACTTCTTCTCAT
>JAOYNQ010096088.1:0-15297 GCA_026259685.1 Tagetes patula | reverse complement strand
AAATAAATAAATACTTTAATTCCAGTCATTGATTCTTCTACAATATTTCTGTTTGGCATATTGTTTGAATTTCTCTTAATGATTTTTGCACAAATTAATTCGAGTTATTCATTACTTTGCGTGTTTCAATTCCATCAATTATGCATACCACTTGTTTGATGACAATGTTAATTGGTTTCGTCTTGACTGTAGTTATGATCATACTAGCTATTGATATGAAACTAATGTTAGGTAGCTAGGATGTATTAGTTAAACTCGATCAATAGGATATGATGCATATGGATATATATCAGGTTCTTAATTTACATACAATTAAGTTCAATGCATTGCTAGCTTCCTTAAGCCCTTGCTTGCTGCTTAAAGTACCTAGCTAGCTAGCTACCTTTGATCTTCTTAGCTAGCTAGCTAGGTATTGCTTTCTAAATTCTATGCTAATTAATTTAATTTTCGATCCCGGCCAGTCAACAATTAACAAAGTAATCGGATTTTTGTTGATCTATATATATGATGCTCAATTGTTAGTTAGTACGAACTAGCTTCCATGATTTATATGTATATATATATTGTTTACTGTAATTAGAATTAGTAAACTCATGCAAAATACCTTAATTACAGTATTAGCTTGGAATGAATCCTAATTAACAATAGCTAGAGACCTTGGGTTCGAATCTTTTTCTATTAACCAAATTATGATTTATGTCGTTTTTGCTGCTACGTACTTGTCTGCTCAAATCTCACTTCATGCATATTCACTATTTTAGTCCTCAACGAAAAGTATTAGTGTTTCTGGCCGGTGTATTTGTGTGAATGTTTGGTGATGATCATGATACAAAGTTACATACAATATAATATTGATGAATTGATAGCCATACGTATAACGTGTTTATCCAAATATCCCTTTAATATACTTCTTTCACCTCTAGTTAAGTTGAAACTTTGACTTGTACTTTCACTTTTTAGTGCAGGATAATATATATACACGAATACCTACCTTGGAGTGATAAAACTAGTTATATGGATTAAAATGATAGCTAAAAACATAGCTAATTAGAATCAAATTGTTTATATCATGTATGTGTTTTTTTTATTTGACTTATTGTATCATATAGTTATTACATGATGTGTCTAATCGAAGCCAAACTGTCAAATGAATCCGAATTTTTTTACGTCCACTTTTATTAAAATCAGTGAACACACTAACAAAATTTCCTGAATTCATCGTCGTTACTTGAAAGTAACATTTAAAACACATAAAATCAAACAACCTCGCTGTTCTCATGTTGTTGACTTTCATGAAAAGAAAATAACATGCCTTTTATATATTGTTGTGAAATATTATTATATTAAATAGTACTCTTTTACTAATTTATTTATTCTTTTTAAAGCATAGCTATGTATATTTGTCAATGGGTAAAGGTTGATTACTCATTTATTGGTAGAGTATTAAGTTTTGAGTTTTAATCTCATAAGTAAGGTGTGTTAAAGTTTATTTGATGCATATATACAACAAGGTTTATGTATCGGGCGACCTTTGAAACAACGTCATTTTCATATATCTAAAAACTGCTAAAAACAATATTCAAACACTAAACCTTTCGGTCACTATGTACTCTTCTTTCAATAGGGTTAGTGGTCCATTGGTAACACAATTGTGTTAGAAGCATTAAGTCAGGGGTTCTAGTTTTGCTGACCACAGGTGATGGTGTATTTCTCTTTAAAAATCAAGGTGTTGCTGTTAAAAAAATATACTCTTCTTTCGGTTTAGACTATTTTTCAAGACCATTCGGTCACATCGTAAGACTTTTCATAGACATAACACAACCAAAATATTATAATCATCACCAAATAATGTGTCATTCTCCCTTCAACTAAAAACTCTCACCATCACCATCACCAATTAAAGCTCAAACCCCCAAGGCCCCAAAACCTCAAAAAGTTCAACTTTTCACCCAAACACAATCATATTCATATGTGTTTTGCAATGAGTTTGAATCTTGTGTTGTTACTAGCCATGGTTGCCACCAACATCCTCTCTCTTTACCACCTCTCCACCACCATCACCACCCCCAAACCACCCACTAACCCCAACCCCAACCCTATTCCCGACCACCTCCTCCACCAACTCCAAACCATACGCGCCACCATCTCCCACCTCACGCGCCACCATTCCCACCACCCCTCCACCTCCACCATCCCCTCCGACCTCCACCTCTACACCCAACTCTCCCCCATCGCCTCCGCCTGTCACCACCACCCTCACCTCCTCCACCAATACATGAACTACACACCTTTCTCTCCATGTCCGCCACCCTCCTCCGCCGCAGCTGAACCTTTAATCCTCCGTGGATGTCACCCTCTCCCTCGCCGGCGTTGCTTCTCTGTCACTTCTAATAAACAACCCTTTTCACTCCCCACAAACTCATTCTCTCCGGTACCGGAGAGTTTCATTTTATGGCAAAATTATAAATGTAAAAGCTTCCATTGTCTTAATCATCTTAACCCAGATCTTGGGTTTAACTTCCACAACGAAAAAACTAAGTTTTTATCTTACAAAACAAATCTTGATCTCCCCATTTCTCAGCTTTTCGACATTGCCAAAAGCTCGAAAACAGTTATTCGGTTAGGGTTAGACATAGGTGGTGGTACAGGTACTTTTGCTGCTCAAATGAAGCAACAAAATGTAACAGTTATAACAACTACATTGAGTATAGGCGCACCGTATAATCAAGTGGCTGCATTGAGGGGATTGGTTGCTTTACATGTTCCATTGCAACAGAGGCTGCCTGTGTTTGATGGGGTTTTGGATCTTGTAAGATGTGGGCATGCTGTGAACAGATGGATACCGGTTCAATCGATGGAGTTTTTGTTTTATGATGTTGATAGAGTTTTGAGAGGTGGTGGGTTGTTTTGGGTTGATAGGTTTTTGTGTAAAGGGGTGGATCTTGACGAGGTTTATCGGCCGTTGATCGAGAAGTTAGGGTTTAAGATGGTGAAATGGGCTGTTGGGAAGAAGATTGGTTCTAAGAATGGTGAGGTTTATTTGACTGCTCTGTTGCAGAAGCCAGTTTCAAGATGAGGATCATGATTGTTTTTTAAGGTATCAGTTATGAAATTCATTGTTGTTTAGTTTTTGTTATATTGGTAGTAAGTTTTATGGTTTTGTTCATAATGATAGTTGTGAATAAAGTGAAAGGGGAAATTTATGATGATTATGTTGCTAGGAGTGTCGTTAGTCAAACTGATAGCATGGATTAATAAATTATTATTAGTCACTGGGTCATAGTTTAAGTTATTAAAATCCAATACGCCAACAAACTATGTTAAGTTGGTATACTTTTGATTCAGAAATAGTTTTCTTGATCTAACTCGTTTTCGTCGTTCATCCAAATCTATAGATGCCAGTTTAAAAAGGAAATGTAGTTTTAATTATGGCTTTGTATGAACTTGTATCATATCAACAAGGTTTTAACCTTGGTTTGATGTGTCGTATCAGTTGTGTGAAACGCTAATTTCAGTGTACAGTTTATAAGCTTTAGTAATGACCGGATCAACCATTTTATAATTAGGCTGATGTTATTTTCCAAGTACTTTGGGCCGTTTAAAGCAAGGATTTTTAACTAGCAGGATCACATTGTTCTAACACCATTCACCAGACCTTGCCTGAACCACTATGCAACAGTTAGCCTCCTCAGGCTCTACGTTGAACAAACAATTTTTACAATAAAGTGACAGGTAAACGGGTTTTGATTGAAGATCTATAAAGCACGAGTTTAGTATTGGTGAAGAATAGAAAAATCACTCTCAAATAAATGGTCCCATTAAACTAAAGGGCTGTTTGACAACGTCTGAATGGTTAAGTGCTGAACCAGTAAGAGGTTTGAATCATAGAGTGTTGAACCAATAAGAAGTCTGAACCATTAAGAGCTAGAATATTGCTTAACTCTTTAAAGGCAAATGTCTGACCAATTCAGATAAGAGATCTTACCATTCAGACTTTATATAATGCTTAACCATTCAGGGGGAAGTTTGAACCATTCAGACATCTACTTGTGAAACAAACAGTCTGAATCATTAAGTGCTGAACCATTCAGACATCTGAATCATAAAAGACTAAAACAAACAGCCTCTAAATTCCTGCCGTAATTGTTTACGGTGCTCTTGTGTTGTTTTTATTATTCCTGCCGTAATTGTTTATATTTTTCTCATTTTGACGGCTTGCTTGGTAAGTGCCGAATAAAATTCCTTCAGATGTCTTTAAAAAACACATGAAAAGAAAGTAATTATCTGGTTAATGATGTTATAAAAAGGAGAATCTGTGGATGTATTTATATATATCAATTAGGCTTTATTTCTTTTATTATGTTTAAAGTGATTGTTTCAATAAAAGCATAAATGTGTAAACATAATACAACACACATTTTGTCTTTTGTCCTTACTCTCTTTTAATATCCTGCAAATTTCAACATTAAATGCAGTTTTAATGTTCTCTAGAGATGTTTTTATTTCGGTCCGGGAGGGCGTTATGATAGATGATTTTTGGGGTTTTTCCGCGTACACGTTTGGAGATTTTTTTATGTTATTTTCTTGACCAGTTGGTGTTTATAAAGTCTAGAAATAAAAATGTTTTTTTTAAAGAGACTCTCTAATAAGATATTAAGTAAGATTAAATTTCTATTATTTCTTTGGATTAAGAATAGATCTCAGGACATTATTAACTCTTCTCTTCATCATGATGGTGTAATTGTCCTTTATTCTTGTTTGTATTATCCCTAACACTTCACATATATTTATACTTACTCATAGTTGAAATTAGTGTATAGTCGCTCGAAAGGCAAAAACCCTCTACTCAACCATCTAACCCCAATGTAAACATGAACATTGATTTCACCTTGCTAGAGCTTTTATTTGGATCATCGGTTAAAATTTGAACTAAAGTATCTATTTTATCCAAAGCCGATTACATTAATAATTATACAATCACATTTTATATTAAGTATATAATAATAACGAACTTTCATATGTAGTAACATACCATAATACACTTCCATTATACATACTTTTTTTTTGAACGGCAGATATAATAGAAATACAATAGAAATGTTATTTTCATATAAAGTGTGATATGAAATTTCACCCAAGCTTTAAATATGAGATGGAATTCTCACGCAAGTTTTAACATAAATCTCATGCAACATAAAAGTTTGTGCTTACGTAATTTCTCACATAACTACATGTATGACATGTAATAACTTGGTGATATATGACATGTAATAACTTGAGAGGTCTCTGCGGATGGGTTAGGCCAACTGTTCTAATATGTGTGAGAAATCAAAAAGTCTCCAATATCCTTTCTAACACTAAATCTCAACCCGTGGTTAAACATCACTAATCGTGCTAGCGAGATTTGTTGCAAAATATTGTTCGCTTTGAATGAAATTAGTGTGCTTAACTCATGTGAACTAGAAGATTCAGTAACTAGTAGCATATGGCTGATATTAATCTGGATCATCGTCTAAACTAAAAGAAATAATGGAAGTAGACTTTCATCTAGAAATAATGAAAGTAAAATTTTGCTTTCATCAGATGAACTCAGTTCTGCAGTTCAGTTCAGTTCAGTTCAGGACCATGTACACAGTGCAATACAAAAAGTGCTAGTTTTATACACTCATCTATAAAACCTACAAGGAGTTCAAATTAGGCTCAATAATACGTTCAAGAAAGCATTCAGCTAGTGTCAAACCAACTATAGGCAGACGATTGTGAGTCAACCTTAAATTTTCCTTAATCGCATCATATGAATACCATATGACATCTCTATTGCGGTAGCAAATACATCTACATACTCATTTCCTCATTTAAAAAGGCAATCATCAAAAAGTAAACCCTCAAAACTTTGAAACATCGTCACTGTCACTGACACAAAAACACGAGTTGGTCAAACATCATCCTCCTAAACATCTATCTGTCTTCTATAACTGTTTTTTTCGCAATCCAAAGGAGTCTGGGAATGCACTTGTGTACAAACAAAAGAGACGTCTCTAAATTCATCTTGCTGTTTGTTTAATCTTGATCATTCGTTTCAGTGTTGCTAACCAGAAGCTGCATTCGTCCCAGTCACTTGTCGTAAGATCAACCTGCATCAGTTCATACAACCTTCACTTGGTTAAATTTCTTACAAAATCACATCTTTAAGATAACCTATTTATATAAATAAAATGTTTAACTGGGTTTTAACCTTTAAAGTTTTAAGTACACTTTGGATGACTTTCAACTCATTTGACATGTTTCCTTTATAAGGGACTTCTCTATTTTACCGGTTAATGAAATGCAACCCAAATTGACCAATTTTTGTAAATGGTTTAAAATATTGCCACTTGTACGGTTGTCCTTGAGTGACAATTAGGAGTTACCTGGATTTTAAGGGCAGTAGGGAAATCACCATGATCCAAAGCTTGACAGAGTTGGACAAGCTTTTCAGAAGCATTTTTGGATATATCACCACTGTTAAGTTTGACAAAAAGAGCCCCTAATTTCTTTGAGTTGTCATCAATTTCCCGCTTTTTAGCTGGAACAGCATGTGAGCCCCCCATGATTTCTGATGTCTCGGTGAAAAGTCTCATTAAAGTGGTGATTACTGCCTTTTGATGTGCTGCAACACAAAACATACAAGATGTCTTAATCTCTGATAGAAAGAAAAAATGATAGATAAGTACAACAAGGAGAAGGTTAAATATATATACCAGGTACATTGGACACATCAGCAGTGTGTACAGTTGGTGGAGCAGCAGGAGGTGCAGCTGGCGGTGTAGGACTGGTTGATTGCATTTGACCCTGACTAGTTCTTTGGACTACTCCTGCACCACTCATTGGCATAGGCATGAATCCCCTTACCTGCTGTGTAGGTCCCACGTCTTGCACAGAAGGAACTATTGGAGATGGAACAGGGCCAAGTGATCCAGCCATTGGTGGTCGAACTTGGTAATTAGGATTAGCATTCACCTGAGACTAGTACACAATCAGGTTTCAGCAGCAGCAGCAAAAATCATACAAATTAATGTTCAAACTGGATAATCATAGTTTCTGGTAGGGATGGGATTGTCCAGAAAAGTTCTTTGACAAAAATACAATTTTTTTATTATAATATATCGCACAAACACTATATTACGTTAATAACAATCTAATTTTTTGAATAAAATGTATCAATAGGTTTTATGCACTACAAATACACTTTGGGTGACTTCAGACACAAATGACATGTTACCATTAAGCTAATTGTTTGTCCTTTTAAAGTTTGACACTTGAGAAATAACACAGCCAAGATCAACCCACTAATAAATAAATGTTGCTGAAATTGTCACAACTACCCAAAATACAAAAAATAAAGAATATGTATTTTATATATATATATATAGTGTGTGTGTGTGTAAACACTTACAGCATATAACTGAGAGCCCAAACTAGGGGCTTGCTGGTATTGGTCAGCATTTTTCATAACAGGAAGGTTACTAGGAACAAATACTTTTGGAGCAGATTGAGCTGGTGGTTGTGGAGTGAAACCAACCTAGAGTAATGGAAGTAAAAACTTTATTATCAATAAACACACTCATAAAATAGTACAAAATAGAAATCATTTTATCAAAAAAGAGATCAAAGACAAACAAACATTAAAATAGAATACGTGATGGGGAAAATGAAGCTCAAACAAATATTAAAAAGCAGTAATAAGCTTCGATTGTTTACATACTGGTGGAATGTTGAGTGTCGGTGTAGGAGCTGGAACAAAAGTACTAGGATGTTGCTGTTGCTGTTGATATTGAGTAGCGTATGCAGGAGCAGGTGGTTGTTGATAGTTTTGGCTATAAGCCACATCATCCTGAAGAGTAGTAATACCATCAGCAAAAGAATTCTATACAATGCAGTTCTCAAGTTAACTACAGTTAGAGGTGATCATTTGACAGATTCACTTCTCAATGGGTCAAAAATATTACTACATATGTAAGGGGTCAAAAACTGCCCCTAGTGTACAATTAACGCTTAAAACTCTAAACAATTTCACTACAAGATAAGCTTATCACTCAGAAAAGATAACTTTTGCAATCACATTTGATATTTGACACTGTACACACACAGAGATATAATAATGAAGAAAGTGTTACAGGTGAATCCTTGTGCCCAGCCCAACCCCTGCCTCTTTTGCCACCTCTAAGTAACTACTGAAAAGATGCTTCTAGCAGTATGTTTGAATAATCGAAGCCTTTATATAAATACTCCTGGATTTAAGAAAGATAACTTTAAGAGAAAATGGAGCACACAACCACCTGATAATAGTTTCGAGAGGGCTCAACAACTGAATTCTGTTGGTTGAAACCATATGAAGATGTCATTGGTAGCTGAGAGCTGCCAGAATCCATAGACCCACTTGCCTTTTTCTCTGCCGAAATTAGCAACAGAACATGCATAAACTCAATAAAAAAATAGACTGAAAAGGTTAAAAACAGATTATAAACATACACCTCAAAAAACCAGAACAAAATTCAATGTTTATCCAGGTTTACTAACTTCGTGGCTAGTAACCAAGGATCCCAAAGAACCCTGACAATAAAGTAAAGCAGTCTATAAGGCATGTACCTGGTTCGGATAACAAAGAGATCCGATCTCGCAATATCACAAGTTCAGGGGAAATATCTTCAGTGCCCATTAGCTTCAGATATTCCATAGCCGTTGTTAAATGTCCTTGACTTGCTAAAATTTCAGCATACTTTTCAACAAGTTTGCACAAGGAAGCACTGAATCTCTTCTGTCCAGTAGCCAAGGCAAGGACCACAGTTTTCTCCATTAAATCCTAACACATATATATATATATATATAGCAGAGTTAATGATATATAAAACCCAAGAACTTATAAGAGACTAAAGTAAACTTTTATTACGATACTTACCTGAAGAAGGTCAACATAGGTTTTCCCCTCATGTTCACTTGTAACACTCTTTGACCAAATTTCCACCGTTTTATCTATGTTTCCCGCACATATATAACAAAGAGTTGCAGCTAGTTTATTACCAGCACCTAAGAGTCTAGAAGCTAGTGTGTCACATAGTAAAGTCCAATCCTCCCTCTGTGCAAACTGTTGCAGGTAGTCATGTAGTAGTGAATAGTTAACACATTAATAAAAAAAATAATAGATAAAAGCACAGCTGCTGAGAATATCAGATATAACGAACTTACAGTACAGAGGAGGGCAAGTGTCTCCTTCCAAGATTTTAAGGGTCTCGTATTCACTAGGCTAACAAGATCATTATTCACCATTGCAGCAACAACCTGTTGGTATAATTTCGAAATTAGACCACTGAACAGTTTATATGACAAAAACTTCAATAAAAAAAACACACCTTTAAGTATGGTGAACTACTCTTTCTAAGATATTGATCACGAGTGGTCTCCCACAAAGAAGCACCACCAACTTGTGCAATAACTAGAGCATCTGCCATTTTATTTGCAGCTATGCACTGTGCAACAGCTCCCTTGTAATCCCCAACAACCAAAGCGCGCTGAACAGAATCATCAAATGAAAAGTCAGCATTGCCCTCAAGCGACTCACTTTCTGTTACCGATTCTTCAGTTCCAAAGTGATTGACCGATGTTGACAAAGGCGTCTCGGTTTTAGGACTTGGAAGATTGTTGAAGAAATCTTCCCCGTTATCACCCAGAAATCCTTCTTTAACTACTTCATTTTCTTTAAGGATTAAAGAGCTCATGTCATGAGAAAGATCATCTTCTGTTGTTTCATTTACTTCTGGTGGCAAAGTGAAGCCAAGGTGGTTCAAAAGCTTTGTTCTTGCTGTTCCATCATCTTCAAACATGACCTTCAAGAATCCCCAAGTTTCTCGCTCATCTTCGGATCTGTTTAATAAACCAACAAATCCTAATTCAGCATAATAAGTGGTAATTGAGCATATGATAATCATTATTTATCACACAAACGTACTCAGATTCTTGATATTTTTGTTCACATAGAAGCCTCATTGAGGATCGATCTCCACTCTTCATTGCAGCTTCAAATTCGGATGATGTACTAACTAAATTTAGTTCAGTAACCAAGTCCCGTACATTAACCTGAAACATCCGAATTATAATCTAAGCAATGGCACGACTTAAAGAGATTTTATGCTTTAAAAAGACTTTGAGAGACGTTCAACCCGACTGACCCATTCCCTGTTTAGCTATTTTTTAAGTTCAATTAACCCAATTGAGACAAAACACAACCCAAACCAATGAGTTGAAATTGCCAAATTTAGATAACAGGAAATAAAACTACTGAAAACAATGAGTTTAAAAGCTGCTAGAAATACCTCTGAACGACCAGATGGCGAGCCGGTTGAGTGAAATGAAACAAGCTTGCCACCAAAACCAAAAGCAACTCCAGCTTTGCGTTGGTACCATTTTGGGGCTTTTAAAGGTGCTGCAAAAACCATACGAAATAGTTAACAACCAAGCTACATATACGTTAAAAAAATATCAAACGAACACAAGAGCCCCAAAGCAGATTACATCCTTAACACTTACAATCAAACTTAACAAATGAACATAGTACAAGCATACAAAATCTGAACTGCTATTACAAGTCCATAGTTCATACTTCAGAGCCTAAGCTTCAGCGAAAATGCAACTTCAGACACCCAAAACCTTAGGATTAACAAGGACAAGACATACAAGTGTACAAGTATAAAAGCTTAAATAACTGAAATAATAAAATGAGGCACACGAACCATCAGAAAATACAAACTGTGCAAACCTTGTTGAATATAACAATAAATTACCTAAAAACTTAAAAAAACAAAGAATAATAATAATAATGGTAAATTACCTAATTATGAACATCACCTCCGATAATAATATGATAATATGATGCACATGAACCATAAGAAAATACAAACTGTGGAAACTTGTTGAATAAGACGACAAAATTACCTAAAAAAATAACAATATTAATGGCACATTGCCTAATTATGAACCTCACCTCCATTCAACTTTATCCATAAACAAAAAAAACATAACGCATAACTGAAAATTTTACTGCAACAAAAGCAAATAGATAAGCTGTTATGTGACTTTTCTATGTATACTAACATAAATCCATTCTTTATTTAGCAACTATTTGGGCATGAGCTCAATGTGCTTAGCTTTACCCTTTACCTCTTATCAATAAATGATTACTCAGTCTATATACTTCTTACTTATGCCAATATCTTTTGTATTTTACCAAATGGAATGCGACCGCATCTTGTTGGTCTAAAACACCAGACATGCAATTTGGATGGCTCCAATAGAGCAATGGGCTACTAGACTTTCATCTTTTGCAATACAAGAATACTTGACTATCTAAATATGCATCAGAGTTCATTTAACAATAAACGAAAACTGAACTCAGCAAAAGTTTGCAAGTATATTAGTCATTTGAATAGTTAAAAATGCTTTAGAAATATTTAAAAAGCTCAACTGCAAAAAATGACCATGAAGAAATACTTTACCTGAGACTAGGTAACTCTCACCAACACCATATCGAGCACAAGCCTGTAGAAAGGGTATATGTAAGCTTCCGCAACAGGCAAGTAGATAGTACTGATGATTTTTTTATTATATTCTCCTACTAGGAATATTTGGTAAAAAAAAATATAAAATCTAAGCAACAAGAAAACGATTAATAACTCCGTGACAAAAGTGTAAAAATATAAAAATGTAAAACAATATTGAGACCAGAAAATAAACAAGGCCAGACAAATTACTGGTAAAATGAAATTAGAGGATGTTAAAAAGCATACAGATGAGTGAAAGTTAGCTAACCTCAATATTATATATACCAATTTTTCCATCAAACGAAGATGCAGATATAACTCCGGGTATCTTCGGATACCAGTGCACATCAAAGTTCCAGTTGGTTCCAGATGGAAGTTCAGAGACGATCTGCATAAGTTTTTACACCAGGATAGCTCGGATTTTAGCCAGGAAGAAAATAAGAGTACAAGATGTTACAAAAATCATGTTAAAAACAGCTAACAAAAAGGTTAACAGACCTCAGCTGAATTAGTGTCCCAGCAAATAGTGCGGTTATCTTTGGCACACGTAAGCAAATAGGTGCTATCATTAGGACACCATGACATTGCAACAACACCTGGTACATTGATTTGTTAGAAAACAAATGCGTAAGACAGGGAAGACATGGTTCACATTTAATATATAATATATACATATTATAGAAAATTTTTAATAAGAGTGCAGTTGAAAAACAATGGATAACATTACACCTAAAATAATTTTCAATTAGTTTTGCAAATACGTAAAAGAGAGAAGATATGGTTCACATTTTATATATATATGAAGGTTTTAATAAGAGTGCATTTGAAACATATGGATAACATTACACCTAAAATAATTTTCAATTAGTTTTTTTGTGGATTTGTCTTCTGGAAGAATCATAACGTCTGGTTGTTTACCATCATACCTTTTGTGTGACCTACCAACTCCCGTAGTGGAGACATAGTATTACGCATATCCCATATCTGCATGACATAAGTTTGGAATCTGTAAATTAAATATATGCACATATATCTGCATGACATAAGTTTGGAATCTGTAAATTAAATGGATACACATTGACATTTGTGTGTGGATAACAAAATAGACAAAACTGGGTACCCTCAATGAAGGTGAACTGTCATCATCTGAAGCAACAATAAGTTGTGTGGCAAAATCTGGATGCCACTGCAAAACCGAGCAACGTCTTCTATCTGAATCTGAAAAACTGTAAAATGGGAAGTTATTACCTAACTACTCAAAGGTTCAGTATTACATCACGTAGACATTTTGCAAAGTTCATGAAAGTTACCTTATAATCGGTTTTTGCTTCCTCAGGTCCCAAACCACTAAAACAACAAACAAAATGATAATCAGTTTTCTAAATTGAATTAGCTTAAACTAATCTCAACATTGGTGCCTACCAGTTGTTCCATTAATAGAAGTGGATGCCAAGATAGGTTGAACCTTCTTATTCCATGATAAGAATGATATTTCACCCTGTGTAGCAGATCCACTGCCCTGCAAATGGAGGTTTATCACTCAAAATAAAACCAACATGATGCATCATATAAATTATAAAAATACATATGATTTGTAATAATCATGTTGTTTGTTTAATGACTCAATAATGTTACCTTGAGAGGCGGAAAATGTGTAGGTTCTGTTGGTTTAGCAATATCCCATATACAAATGTCACCTTCTTCAGCACCAGAAGCAAGATGATTTGGTGAAAGAGAACTAAATTCCAAACCACGAACCTGAAAAAGAATGATGCCAAATACAGCCGTGAAAGGTTATCACTAAATGCCAAGTGTAAGAGAGATACAGAGCCAATGATTGGCTATTGCATTCCAAAAACAAAACAAAAAAACTTACAGGCCCTTTATGTCTTGATAGGGTTTGAACAATAGAGCTTTCACTTTCTTCAGAGCTACGATATATAAAAACAAATACTAATGAGACCCGCATACTAATTTCCTTTACATCATGAATAGCATGATAAACCATAGCACCACTGCAGATTTACAGAGCAAAAGCTCCATAGTCCAAGATATAAATTTCCTAGACAAAGAGAAGATTTCAACTCTATCCAAGTAGAGCAGAAAGCAATTTAATTCAAATCTGACCAGCTTAAGTTCCTATATGTATTTTCTGTTGCGTCTATGTTTGTAGAAAACTGAATGGTTGGTTAGATATCAAAGCATCATTTACAAACCCAGAATAATGAGAAGGGCAAAGTAATGAGTTGTAAATGTACACGTTTAGTAGCTTCCTACAAAATAAAAAATATCAGACAAACATAGTCTCCAGTTCCAACGAGACTGGAACAAAATTTAAACAAGCTTGCATGACGTAGCTAGCCCCATTGAAAATCATATATGAAGTTCAATCAGCAAGATAAACCCAACTACAACCCAATAAAAAGAAGAAAAAAACTACAATCCACCTACGGTTAGTAGAAAGTCAACAATAGTAGCGGTAGAACTATCACACGAGTCAATAAACAATTAGAATATCACATAAACTGAGAAAAATCAGGTTGGTATTTAACACACATTAGAGATCCACATTCCCCAATATCTTTGTATATATCATCCTTACAGAAATCTAACGTTAACAGTACAAGACAGCACAGTAGGATTCACAAACGCTCATACGTACGAGTGAAAGATGTGAATCACTTCTTGTGTAGTTGTGTCTATTGACGGAGTATTATAGAATAAATAATAATACTGGCATTACTCTACAATGTAACCAAACTATTCATCAAGCCATATAACATATCAAAACTCTAATATACACAATCATTTTAAAAAACTATTCACAATCACATAGCGTTTTGATCAGTTACTCAATCTGACCCAAACTTATCACATATTTTACTAACTACTAAACAACAACTTCTCGGATTTGATCACAGAAACCAGAATTATATAGTACGCTTACAGTCATAGACTCAAATCAATAACATACTGAACTCAACACTGTACAACAAAATTGCAACAATTATAGAGAAAATAACTGAATCACAAGTACCTGATAAGTAACCGAGGGTTCCAGATACCAATGTTACCATCAACAAGGCCACCAGCAACAAGACCGAGTGAAAATTCTTCTGAACCAGACGACGGAGATTTCCCCCACGACAACCGATTAAACGGTTCGGGACTAGAAACAGCACCGACTAACGGAAGTTTACGATCATCAGATTGGAAATCAAGTTGGAAGATCTCGAGATTTGCGGATGAACTGAACGACATATCGACGGCACCGGCCATAGTTCCGGCGGCTAGAAACGGCGCGTCGGGGGCAAACGCCACCGATGCCGATCTAACGACTTCCTTTATGCAAGGAGATGTATCCATTTAGATTGAAGTTATGAATCGATTGTTGTTGATATGAATTGTGATATAGGGTTAGGGCTGTGTATTTGATCTGTGTGTATAAAAAGGGGAAGATGATTTCGTGACGTGAAAACGACGATCTCCCCTCACTTCATTTCTATAAGTTTCGGTCAATTCAACTTCAATCTTAATTAACAAGCTTCAATGTGTTAACTGGTATCTGTGACGTATTTTTTTCGTATTTTTGAAACGCTGACACGAAAAAGTGTTATAGTTTATAACGTAAATATAAGAGAGACAAATAAACTATTTTGCATACTAAGGCAATGCATTAAACAAAATAAAAGATCAATTAAAAAAATACATTTTTGTGTTATAT